>PVIW01005701.1:0-101100 GCA_004026585.1 Noctilio leporinus
ATATTCTCCAGTTCCATCCATGTTGTTGCAAAGGGTACAAGTTCCTTCTTTCTTTCTGCCATATAGAATTCCATTGTGTAAATGTACCAAAGTTTTTTGATCCAATCATCCACCGATGGGCACTTAGGCTGTTTCCAGCACTTGGCTATTGTAAATAGTGCTGCTATGAACATAGGTGTGCATAGGTTCTTATGAATTGATATTTCAGGATTCTTTGGGTATAGTCCAAGTAGTGGAATTGCTGGATCAAAAGGCAGTTCCATTTTTAGTTTTTTAAGGAAACCCCATACTGTTTTCCACAGTGGCTGCACCAGCCTGCATTCCCACCAACAGTGTATGAGGGTTCCCTTTGTCCCGCATCCTCGCCAACACTTGTTGTTAAGCTCAGTTTTATGGAGCACTCACCTTGCATCAGATGTGATCGTGGCACACAGGGGGCCTCCCAAGGGGCTGGGTGGGGCTAAAATCCACCCCTACTCTGCTTGCCAAGACCTGGGCCCTGGAATGGAGGCCTGGAGGAATTAAGTCCCTCTGACTCATTGGCCAGAAGTGGTGCCTCTTTTAATTCATCTGCCCAGAGGGACCCTTTTTCTAACTTGTATAAAGGTGCTAGCTGGTACCCTGGGCACATAGTTAGTAGTTCACATACATGATCTCATTTAACCCTATAACAATCTTTGGGTTAGATATTATTATGCCTGTTTTCACTAATGAAGAAACAGATGCAGAGAAGTTATTTAACTTGGCTAAGATTATGCCACTGGTAAATTGTGGAGCAGGAATGTGAACTCAGGCTGTCTGCTTGAAAATAACCGTGAAACATGATTCAAATGTACCACAGAAATATTTTAATCTTCAGTCGTCCTCGATTCTCATACTTTCAAAAAGAGAACAAAAGATTTAAGCATTTCCTGTCAGAACTAAAAACATTGTGGGAAAAGAATTCCCAGCACTTGCGCACATCACTAGTGGCATGTGCACACGGGGACTGTGCCAGCGGGGAGCTGCACAGGGCCCCGTGCTCAGAAGGGTTCCTCACTGGGTTTAGTGCTCTGCTATTGTCATCTTGAAATTCTTAATATTTGAACAAGGGTCTGTGAGTTCCTACTTGCACCGGGTCCCCACAAATTCTGTAGCCAGTTCATGTTTAGCGTGGCAGACCAGAAAGCAGAATCTGATCAAGGGTCAGCCTTAAGTAATTGTACTATTCTGTCAGTCATATAGATCATTGCTAGAAAAATCCTGATGAGAGGGAGGTCTGGCTCATGAGAAGGGTAACCGGCAGTGTTCTTGTTTTAAGCTCATAGAAGCCACTGATACCCAAGTTAGGGGTAGACGTAAGCAGCAGAGCTAGGTAAGATCTCATCCAAACCAAAGGTATGATATGCCTTGTCCCTGGACGAGCTAATCTGGAGGTGAGGATAGACCCATGTGGTACCAAGGTTGGGCAGGGCCAGTGGGCAAACAGGTAGTTAGTGCCCCATAATCTCTATCACCAAATCTTACCCCATTGTAAACGTGTATGTATATACCACTTCAGGTACATACTCACTTAAGCAGGCCCCTGGAGCTGACTGCTAGCAAGCCCCAAGACAAATCCTTTGCCTCCACATTCACCCACTGAGCTCTTCCTTTGTGGATACTCAGGACTCTCAATGATAAAAGGTGAGAAGCCATAAATCTGTTTCCCAATATGCTCCTGGAGGCAGTTTTATAACCCTTCAACTTAATCTACAGCTGGCCCAGAACCGGGAGGGGTGGGATTGTGAAGATGGTGCTCCTACTTCCCAGGGCACCAGCCTGTCAGCTCTGCAGAGGTGCAGAAAGAAGGTGAGTGTTGGGTCTGCAAAGATGGAAATGGGGAGGGGGACTGTCCCCAAGCTGAGCATGCAGCTTCCAAAACAAGTCACATCAGAAAGTCACCAACCACCAATAGGTGGGTGGAGCTGAAAATGCCCAGAATTAGATGCACAATACAAAGACCATGGATGTTAAGTTTGCACTAGGCTGTCTTTATGAGTTTAAGTTGATTAGGTCACTAGAGTAGTAAAGAGAAAGTCTTAAAAGTAGCCAGAGAAAAAAGAAAAATTATGTCCAAAAGAGCAAAGATAAAAGTAACAGCAGACTTCTCTTCAAAAATAATGCAAACAGAAGACAGTGAAAGTAGTTATTAACTGTCAACCAAAAATTCTTTACTCTATCCAGAAAAATTAATCTTTAAAAATAAAGGTTAAGAAAAAGAGACTTTTAAAGCATACAACGGCTTACAGAATTCATCAGCTGATTAGGACTATAAGAAATGTATAAAGTAAGTTCTGCAGATAGAAGAAAAAGGAGACTAGATCAAAATTTGGATGTATTAAAAAAAAAAAAAAGCCCGCCGGTGTGGCTCAGTGGATTGAGCATTGGCCTGTGAACTGAGAGATCAAGGTTTAATTCCTGATCAGGGCACATGCCTGGGTTGCACTGCGGGCCAGAGGTAACCGCACATTGATGTTTCTCGCCCTCTCTTTCTCCTTCCCTTCTTTTCTCTCTCAAAAATGAATAAATAAAATCTTAAAAAAAAAAGAACACTGGAAATGGTAAATATGTGAATAAGTATAAGAGATTTCCCCTTTATTTAAAAAATAATTAACTGCTTAAAACATCATAATAATAATAATGTATTTTTGGATTTATAACATTAGTAAAAGTCAAATAAATGACAATAATAGAACAAAGGATGGATAGAAAGGAATCTTGTTGTAAGATTCTAATACTATAAGTGAAGTAGTATAATATTATTAGAAGGTAGATTGTGATAAGTTAAAATGAATAGTGTAAGTGCTAGAGCAATCACTAGAAAAGATAAAGACATAATTAATGAACCAATAAAAGAGATAAAATGGAATTATACATATTGCTCAATTAATCAAAAAATATGCAGAAAACTAATTAAAAGGGAACAAAGAACAAGTAAGACAAATAGAAACAAATGGCATGATGGCAGATTAAAATTCCAACCTATTGACAATCATATTAAATATAGTAGTCTAAACTACACTTAAAAGACAGAAATTGTCAAAATGGATAAAAAATGGTCTTAACTATATGCTGTCTACAATAAACCCAATTTGAATATAAAAACATGGCAATGTTAAAAGTGAAAGGACAGTGACAGATATGTCATGCTAATATTCTTAAATAGAGAGCTGGAGTGGCTATTTTAAATATTAGTCAAAGTAGATTTCAGAGGAGCAAATATTACCAGAGAAAAGATAAATATTACCAGGGATTTCATAATGATGATATGGGCCAATTCTTCAATGTTTATGAACCTAATAACTTCAAAATACATAAAGTGAAATTAATTAAAGTGCAAGCAGATGTAAACAAAGTCATAATTACCCCTTCCTCAGTAATTCACAGAGAAACTAAACAGAAAGTTTGTAGAGCTATAGAGAATTTGAATAACACTGCCAACCAACTTGACCTAATTAACATTTATGCAACATTCCATCCAATAACAGCAGAATACACATTCTTCTCAAATGCATATGGAATATGTACCAGGTCATAATCTGGGCCATGAAACAAGTATATTGTCCAACCACAGCAGAATTTTGTTTTTAATTTAATTTTATTGTTGTTGTATTACATCCATCCCCTTTTTGCTCCCCTCTGCCCCCCTTCCCACCCACCCATTCCCCTCCACAGCAGAATTTAATTAGAAATCAACAAAAGATGTACTTGAAAATTTTATAAATGTATGGAAACTACCAGCACTCTTTTAGATAACTCATAGGTCAAAGAAGAGATCAAAAAGAAAATAAGAAAACATTTTGAATTAAATAACAATGAAAATACAATATATCAAGTTGTATAATATAATAAAAGAGTGCTTAATATTAATGCAAATATTTATATTAGAAAAATAAAAAGGTTTAAAATCAATTACTTAAGCTTTAATCTTAAACTAGAAAGAGAAGAGCATATAAACCAAAAGTGGGCAGAATAAACAACAACAAAAAAAGAAAAAAGAAAAAAGAAATGAAAATTAAAAAGAAAGCCATTAGAAAAAACCTAAAGCTGGTTTTATTGAGATCAATAAAATTGATAATTTCCTAATCATATTAATTGGAAAAAAGAGAGAAAATAACTTTTAATATCAAGAATGAGCAAGAAGACCTCAAACATAAAAGCTCCTACAAACATAAAAAGTATTAGAAGGAAATATAAATAACTTTATACAATAAATTTGAAAACTTAGATGAAATGAACAAATTCCTTCAAAGACACAATTACCAAAGCTTTACAAAAGAAAAAAATAACCAGAATAGCCTGCTATCTATGAAAGAAATTGAATTTATAGTTAAAAAATCTTTCTGTAAGCCTGGCTGGTGGCACAATGGATAAGGCGCCAGCCTGCAAACCCAAAAGTTGCTGGTTCAATTCCCAGCCAGGGCACATAACCAGGTTGCAAGCCAGGTCTCCAGACAGATCCGTGGCTGGAGGCAGGTGAAAGGCAACCATACTGATGTCTCTCTCCCTCTCTGCCTCTCTCCCTTCCCCTCTCTCTGGAAATAATAAATAAAATCTTTGAAAGGAAAAAAAATCTTCCCATAAAGAAGATCCGGGTCCAGATATCTTCACTGGTGACTTATACCAAATATTTAAAGATAAAATAATGCCAATTCTACACAAGTTCTTTCATAAAGTAGAAGAGGAGAGAACACTTCTTAATTTCTTCTGTAAGGCCAGACTCTCTTATCCCAATGCCAGATGAAGACCTTACCAGAAAAAAAAAGTATGCATCATGAACAGATGCAAAAATCCTTAACAAAATGTTACCAACATATAACAGGATAATATACCAGCAATATATTAAATCTAGCAATATATTAAAAAGGTAATAAAATAGCTTACTAATATAATTTTTTTAGTAGTAGCAAAGCTATCCAAGTTGGACAGCTACCCAACCTTCATGAATAAGGCAGTAAAGTATATCAGAGAAGAAACATTTTTATTCTAAAGTAATAAATAGCCATCAATCAAACCCTCAAACCCCAACCTTTGTCTGTTCTGTTGCCCTTAATGTTCCAAGATACTGTAAGTGCTGATGTTCTCCGGTGGTGTGGCTAGAGCCTTCCTTACCCAACAAGCTTTTTCATACAGTGCTGCAAATGCTGCCCTGGGGCCCACTGGGTCTGTGGGTTCAGGATCGCTGGACAGGGAGATGCCCAATGTTGTCAAAATACACACGGCAAGGAAATATTCTGTTTTCCAAAAGCATGGGAGAATAGCTTTTTTTTTTTTTTTTTTTTTTTGCCAAAGAAGGTTGGACAACTTTGCAATCAAACACAAAGAAAGGGTTCACTCTTTCTCAGGTCACATCTCTTCTCTTTTTTTTTTTTAATTTAATTTTATTGTTGTTTTATTACATCCATTCCCTTTTTCCTTCCCTTTGTCCCCTTCGACATTTCTTACATTTTATATTATATCTTGACTCACGGAACAAAAATCTGGATGTTATACCTTTATCTTTCCTCAGCTGTCAACTTTTTTTTTTTTTTAGGTTTTTTTTTTTTTTTTAAATTTTATTGTTGTTGTATTACATCCATCCCTTTTTTGCTCCCCTCTGTCCCCCTCCCCACCCACCCTTTCCTCCCAAAGTCAATCCCACCTGTTGTCCATGTCCATGGTTCCTTTATACTAGGTTCTTGTCTAAGCTGCTCCCCTTCTTAGCCTCTCCCTCCCCCCAGCTGTCAACTTTTTAAATAGGGAGTCCAATGAAGTCTTGGAGACCCCTTTGTGACTGTCTGCCATGCCATTTTTCTGATTTTAGGTTCTCCCTTAAGATCTCATACCAAGACCAGGATGGGTCACTGCTTCTCTCTCAGAGAGGAAAAACCTCACTTAGCATTATTAATAAGTTGCAATTAAACAACTGTCCCCATGATTTATCCTGAGCATCCATCAAGTTTGGGAAGATTAACAAATAAAACCTCTTCATTTTCTACTCACCATGTTAAGAGTTGAATGAATTTCAACAAACCATTTTCTCCTTTTCCTTTTCTATCTATGGCATTATCTGCCAAATTTCTCTAATCAGGGAACAGCTTTGATTGAGCCTTTTTTTTTTTTTTTTTTTTTTCTTGATTCCTACAAGAAAATTATAGTGTTGGTATTTCACTTGTGTGGGTAGATGCATTTTGTAATATGTTAAGGAAATACATATAATTTAAGAATACTCAGTACATATGTTATTTTTTACAATAGCAAGCCCAAAATCACTCTGAATGAAAGGAAGCCTCAATGAAGATTTAGATGGTTGCTTTTACTTTTGCAAAAAAGAAAAATTAATATCTCTGGAAATTTCTTGGTAGAAGAATGAGTTGTCCACTGATCCTGGAGAAGTGATAACACTTACACAGGGCTCAGTCCTCTAAAAGAGCCTATAAACTTGTCACATTTTTTGAATTCTCTAAGGGCAAATTCAAAAGAGAAAGAACCATCCTTCCTTGGTAGACTTTATGATTGAGGTCAGTGGATTATTCTTATCAGTCTATCCAGCTGGCATGAAGTTCAGTGCCAGTGTTGTGGAGTGGCATTGTAGACATACTTAATGAACACAAGTTCAAGTTTAGGAGTTTAGCAAACAAAAAATATAGGAAGGGGATGGAGAAAGAGGAACAGTCTTGGCTATAATGCCGACTCTTCCACTCAGTAAATGTGAGAGAGGAAGTCAGAATTTCCAGTACCAGCCCTGGCTGGTAGCACAGTGGATAAGGCGCTGGCCTGAGAACCCAGGGGTTGCTGGTTCGGTTCCCCAGCCGAGGGTGCATGGCCAGGTTGCAAGCCAGGTCTCCAGCTAGGTCCGTAGCTGGACGCAGGTGAAAAGCAACCATGCATTGATCTCTCTCTCCCTCTCTGCCTCTATCCCTACACCTCTCTCTAAAAATAATAAATAAAATCTTAAAAAAAAAAAAAAAAGAATTTCCAGTAGCAAAGCCAGGCTGTGGGAGGTGGTGTAGGGCTCCAGGTGTTTGAAACTATATGCTTTGTGTGCAACATGACCCCCTAAACACTAGCCAACTACTTTATCCCAGGGATGCACTGAAAAACAACGATCTGTTCCAAAGCCAGGGAAGAAACTGGGCAGGGCTTGGAGGTAATATACGAGGTCTGTCCAGAAGGTATTCAGCCATGTAACAGGAAAAATAGAGACGTTCACTGAAGGAGATGCAACACAAGAAACATTGCACATAGGGCAATGACGCCTCAACCCCCTCCAAAGTGGGCACCTTGGGACCTCCCGCAGCTCCCCCAGTCGCCATCAGCTGCCCCACTGTGTTTTCATGAATCTCATTGATGGTCTGAAATCTCTTACTTTTCAAGGTGATTTTAGTTTTGGGAAAAGCCAGAAGTCACAGGGTGCCACATCTGGGCTGCAGGGGGGCTGAGTCACCAGGATAATCTGATGTTTTGCCAAAAAAAAAACTGCATAACACATGACGCGTGAGTGGGCGTGTTGTTGTGATGAGGCTACCCATCACCAGTTGCCCATAGCTGCGGCCTTCTGAACCTTCTGAATTGTTCCTGCAGAGGAATGTTCAAGCTTAACACTAAGTTTGATGCAGATTCGTTGCTCTGTCCGCTCAGTCATTTTGGATGCTACCGACACACAGTACACGTGCTCACTCAAAGGCATCTCCTGCCCCCACTGATGAGTATAGTGAAGTGGTCATTGCTCACACATGCGCACTCCCGTCCACTCTCTTTGGCTGCCAGGTTACACTGATGTCCCGCAAACCATTCTCATTTTATTAACAATGGTTGCACTTTTTCCAGACGTACATCATATATATATCTACACATTGTGCTGTGTGAGCATTTAAGGGATTTTAAAGCTCTTATAGCTATACACATGCTGACTTGAGAACCTAACCCCAGACAGGACTCCTGTACTTGAGCTCATTCAGCATTAAACAAATATTTTCGAGCTCCTCTTATGTGCCAGGCACTCTCCTAGGTGATGGGAATCCAACAGGAAACCAGAGACAAAACTCCTTGCCCTCATAAAGTGAATGCTAACTAGTGTGTAGGAAGAACAGGAAGAGGGAAAAGTTGATGATAAGTCAGTGTACATTTTTAAGTCAGGAAAGAGAACTTTCATGCCAAGAAAAGGTGATACATTTGGACAATGGGCCATTCTAGTTTGCCCGTTTTTTGTTTTTTGTTTTAAATACACGCTTTTAAAAGATTCAGTTGGCTTCTTTGATTATAAATCTAATCTGCTGGATTGTCGAATGAAAGGGACAGGAGTCCTTTTCCTCCAGAACAGTTGGAGAAATAAAAACTAGCCTGTCCTTTGGTTTTATTGGGGATATTCCTAAGTTTTCCAAATTTCATTTGGCCTTACATTGAGGGCATGGGGATGATAGAAGATGACAGATATTATGAATAATGCAATGGTGCTAATATACCAGAATAACATCTGGTACATTGTAGGTGTTGAATAACTGCTTGTTGAATAAATAAATGAACCCATGAATAATAGAATGCAGAGTGAAATCACACTGTGGAAACTTTTATCTCACTTGCTCATTATTTTCCCAAGTCCAGTGAGTGTAGCTAATAATGCCTTGAGATTCATGCACATGCATAGAACATGATTTTTCTAGTTACTAAGTCTCTTCTCAACTATAACCCCCTCGGCAAAGGTAAGTTTAATGCCCAGAAAGATAAACGATGTGGATGCTGATCACGTGTGGCACTTGTTTCTTTTTGCCCCTCTCTGGCACGCTGGCATGGCAGCAAGCAGCGGTGATGAAACGTGAGGCCCTTGGGCTGATCCAACACCAAAGGCCACATTCGTGTGCAGCTGCTCAGCTTTGCAAGGAAAGAAGTGGCCTCAGCTGGTCTACTTAGCCTGGCACAAGTGTGTGCCTATCATTGGCCTGGTACAACTTACATCCCCCTGGGAAAAACAATCCAAAGCTGCCTCCAGCTGGAGGTAAGGGAGGTAACAATGCCCTCTTTGCCCATGAAAAAATAGCCAGGTTGGAAAATGCTAGTTCAAACCATTCACCAGAATATTGACCTTCAGTGAGTTATAGGGCCCTGTGGGAGGAAGGGGAGGAAAGTTGATGTAGCCTAGCACAGGGATTTCTTTCCTTTTCTGGGCCTTTAACCAATGTTTAAGCAGAACCAAATTCTTTCCTCTGGCTGGAAAAGAAATTCCTTGGAGTAAGGGCGCGTCCATGCTCAACCCCTGGTAACACAGGATCCACCCCAGCTGTATTCACTCCAACCAATTTGTACCTAATCTCACATTTCTTTCAAACAAAAACAAGTTCACCAACAGTGACCAACTTAATTTATTCCCCTCTGTCTCAGAGAACTCAGCAGTGGCATAGCAATGCTGGTTAAGCTAAGAAGCACAATAAAATGGACAGAATCCCCAGGTTTAAAAATCTCTCTGAAAGAGGCTGCGTGACCTCCCCCTAACCCCCCGAAAGTTGCCTAACTTCTCTGGACCTCAATGGCCTCATTGCTAAAGCAGAATTCATAATACTCATCTCTTAGATGCATCGTGAGGATGGACTGGGAAGCATGGTGAAATAACAGTTGCAGAGGTATTTAGTGTGCAATAAATAAGACTGCCTAGCTTTCCAGTTTCCTTTCTGGATTTTGTAAGTCTCTGACACACTGAAATGGGGACAACCTGAAAAGGAACCTCTGTGTGTAAGGTGTCTCCCATTTTGCCACTAGCTTCCTGAGGATCAGATCCACATTTCTGACAGCGGCACGTTTGCCCTGGAAGCCACCCCATGGATCCCATATGGACTCACCCAACTTAGAGCTTCCTCCCACTTGCCCTTTGGTTCATGGCCAAGATCCCTGGCTTCAGAATCTTTCTTACCACTCTCATTGAACCCAATACTAGGTGTTATTCGTTCTCCTCCTAAATATATTTAGTGTCTGTCCTTCCATCCCTGCAGCCTCAGCCCTGTACTGTAGCCTCTATGCCTTGAAACTGTTGTCATCGCCTCCAAACTCATCTCCCATTGTCCAGTTGTCCCTCTCTCTAAGATATGATATGTTTTGCAAGGCTGCCGGAGACTCTTTGCAAGAGTCTAATTCTCATTTCATCACTGCCTTGCTTCAAAAGCGATGTAGCTCTTCCTTTGTACACAGGAGGAAGTCTTCACTTCTCAATGGCATCTGTAGCTTTTGGCTCTGTGGGTCTGGTGGCCTTTTCAGTATCGCTAGTCAATCTCCTGAAGAGGACTCTGGCGGATGTCACACTTCCCACATGCCTAGCACGCCACGCTCCAGGCACTTCCCCCTCTAACCCTTCGTCACTCGGCTCCCTTTTGCCTAGGATGCCCTCTCTTTTCCAGTTGATGAGTTTCTCATTCCTATCTGAGAGAGCTCTGTTTCCTACGTGGGCCAGCCCCCAAAGGTTAAATATACTTTTTTGTGGAACCAGAAGTTCCTGGAGAAGATTCCTCAGCTTGTCCCTTACCCTCTGGCCTCCTTCTGGGACCACCGGCATAGGTGGGCACTGGATTGAGTTACTTAATGGCTACTCCAACGTTCATCTGTGGATGCCAGGTCCTTGTAGAAGCTTCTTCTTGAGGTTGAGTTTTTTTTTAAACTTGTTACAAAGAGGTTTTTTTCCCCCCATCAACAAGAAGCATGCGTGACTTCCTGTGTAATTACCGGAGGTTTATAAACCAGAACATAAATTGCGTTAGCTTGATTGCAGGTCTTAAGGAAGCAAAGTATAATTAGTGTTGGCTGATTCACACCTCAGACCTTGGAACCAGTCCACAAAGGTTTCCCCTGGGTAGTATCACCCCAGGGTAAAATCCCAAGTACAGCAATTTCAGAATTATAACCAGTAACTTCCTGATTTGGAACTAATAAAACTGTTTTGAAGATTACATCCTGACTTTTGAACTTGACCTTTGAATTCCTTAAAGTCGCAGCTTTCCTGTGGACTGTGGCTCTGATATAAGCAGTAATGCCCTATTTGGAGGAAGTGAATTTGCCACTTGGGTGGCATTGGTACTATAGTAAATGACCAATTCTGAGCTGCCCATTTTACGGTTGGATTTTGCTCCCCAGACCTAAATTCTTAAGAACTAAGACACCTCTGAAAGCGATGGTGTGGGGCTCGGGCTGGGAAGCTGAGCAGGCTTAGGTGATGGGTCACTCCTGAGTCTTTGCTGGGTCATTTAGGGACGTTTGGGGCCTTGGGGTGACCTGGTGGGACTGGCTGAATGGGGCTTGGGGAAGAGAAAGTATCTGCAAATGGCTGTTCCTGTCCCCTTGCAGTGACTTTCAGTCTTTAGCTTTCTCCTTGCTTTTCATGGGCCTGATGGGCTTGCAACTAGGCACAGGCCAAGCCAGACCCAGATGTCACTTACTTGAGTGTTGACACCCTCCAGGCCCAGGGTCCCTGGCTCTCTTAGAGCCCCAGTGCAGAGGCACGGGGCTCAGCGGTGGGCCAGGGGGGTGTCTAAAAGAGTCAGAGAAACCAGTGTGGGTCTCGACCCTATTTGATCTGTGGTTGTCATGGCTGAGAAGAGGCATCTAGGACCCTCACTTTGCCCTCTGATTTTCTTCACAGAGCAAAATCATTCCAAAGTAGGCCATCCAATTATCTTTCAGGACTAAAGCAGTGGTGGTTCTCAAAGTTAGGCCCTGAATCAGCATCACTTGAGAACGTGATAGAAACGCAAATTCTCTGGCCTTACCTCTGACCTACTGATTCAGAACCTTGGGGGAGTGGGGCGGTAATCAGCAGTCTGTTTTAACAAGCCCCACACAGGCTTCTGATTGGAACACTGATCTAATGATTCTTCATGTTCAGTGGGGCTTTCATGCAGGACTGGCTTGGACAAACAAACATCCAACTTCTATATAGAAATGGAATACTTTGCCTGTTCTAATAACCTATAAATGGCTGCTGAATGTAACGTTGTCAAGTTGTTGTAATTACGCATTTGGAGAGGAATAATAAAGGGTGTCAGGCTTCTGAATGGGGGTTTTGACTCGTACGGTGCTGTGAGTTTAACTTTCCAAGCAGCAGGCCAAAAGCCTGTCCAGTGCACTAAGGGGCGAGCGTAAAAATAGTTCGTCTGTTTCCAATCGGGGCCAAATGGGAACCATCTGGACTCCTGGCCCAGGAGGCTGATGTGTATCAGCTCAATCTGACCCTTTATTTTGAAAGAAGTAGAACTCTTCTGCCAAAGACCAAACTCACCCCCAATCAAATACCTTTTGGCTTTGAAAGTAATTATCCAATGTGGGGAGCTGTTTTGAAATTTGTTTTGTGAACTCTGGAAAGCATGACCGTGGTCTGCTCTGATGAGAAGCTGTAAAATAAATACACTCTACTTGACACCAGTTGTTTCTTTTGATTTGAGGCACAGGACCCTGGATGACAAAAGGCATTGATGGCTCCCATTCTCTATGGGCCTAAATCTAGCCCTTCCCCTGAAGTGTGAAGTCCTCCTTAATGTGACCCATACCTTGCCAGGTCCAGCCTCCCACATCCTTTTGTTTCAGCTGAATTGGGGGGCCTGTGGTCTGCCTTGCTAGGCCCTGCCCCCTCACTTACATCCTTCCTTTTCACCTCAGGTCAGTTCCTAGTTCATTCACAAAAACTTCCCCGGACTCTGTACCTGGGGGAGAACGCCCTCCTCTGAGCCCAGGATCCACTTTGGCCCTCAGCAGAGATGGCCTTGTTGTTGTCCCCTAGGTGTGTATCCTCTTCCTAACTTACCTTCTGTCCCTAGTTCTCAGCTGAATTTTCAAATTCACATGTTGAAGTCCTACCCCCAGTCCACAGAATGGGACCTTAGTTGGAAATAGGAGCATGACAGATGTCATTAGTGAGGATGAAGTCATCCTGGAGTAGGGTGGGCCTCCCATCCAATATGACTGATGTCCTTACCAAAGGGGGGAAACGTGGACACTGACCCACACAGAAGGAGCACGCCAACACGAAGGCCTGGGGACGCAGCTCAAGCCCAGGAACACCAAAGGTTGCCAGCCAACCAGCAGAAGCTGTGAGAGGCGCGGACCCAATTCTCCTTCAGAACCTCCTGAAGGAACAAACCCTGCCAACATCTTGACCTTGACCGCCAGGCTCCAGAATGGGAAGACCATGTACTTCTGTTGTCTAAGCCACCTGGTCTGTGGTGCTTTGTTATAGCAGCCCTAGGAGACTCATATACCCTCCTAAAAGGCAGGGGTACACCTTGAGTCCCACACAGAGCTGGCATTTGGTACCCATATTCTGCTGAGACAGCTACAATGACCAGAAAGTAAGCTCCTTAGGACAGGATCTTATCCCTCACTACATCCCTCACACACCAGCCCAAAATGGCCCTGAGGACTATTTAATGTCATCAGTGTGACTGAAAGAATGACCATAGCCAGCCTGCAGTTCTTCAGGGCCTCTAGCCTCTTCCCTGGAAATCTGTAAGATGCTGGGCTCCCCGGGGGGAAGGGGGCTGGCGGGAGAGTAGATACCGCTCACAAAGGTCAAACAAAGCAAGTCTGGTACTTTTGTGCCAGGTATTAGTAGCGTGCTGTTACTCTGACATAACTATTTAAAAGCTGAACGTTGAAAAATTATATTGCTCTTTTTGATTTGTCCTTCAAACTACCTCCTTCCATAGGGGGTTTAATGCCCTCTTGGCTTGAATAGGGGAGTGAGGCGGGGGGATGGGTAGGGAGTGAAGCCCAGGAGGAGTCATATTCACGAAGGGCCTCCCATTCACACGTGTGTCATCCCCTAAAGAAGTTAGGCTGCATTCTCTGTGTTTATGTGTGTTTATGTGTGACAGGAGTGTCAAACTCATTTTCACCCAGAGCCACATCAGCCTCGAAGTTGCCTTCAAAGGGCTGAATGTAATGTTAGGACTGTATAAATGTAACTACTCCTTAACAGTTAAGCGAAACAAGGTGCCAGGCGGAAGGTGCTGGGCCGGATAAAACAAGGTGGAGGGCCGGATTCGGCCAGCGGGCCTTGTGTTTGCCACCTGTGTGTTAGAAGAGTTCGCTCGTTAAATATAAAGATTTTTAAATAGAATGTAACTTTTGAAATCTTCCTTGATATTAATTAATTTAAAAAATTTAAATCAGGAAATCTCAATAAATAGAAGCAGCCAGAGCCTCCCTTCAGCTGGAGAAGCCTTGAAAGTTCACCCTGGCTGGTGGCTCAGTGAATAAGGCGCTGACCTGTGAACCCAAAGGTTGCTGGTTCGATTCTCAGCCAGGGCACGTAACCAGGTTGCAAGCCAGGTCTCCAGCTAACTCTGTAGCTGGAGGCAAGTGAAAGGCAACCATACATTGATGTTTCTCTCCCTTTCTTCCTCCCTCCCTGTCCTTCTCTCTGAAAATAATAAATAAAATCTTAAAAAAAAAAAAAAAAAAAGGGTCGGGGGAGGAAGAAGGAAAGAAAGAAAGTCCCATGCTGATTTCCGCCTTTTGCTCTTTCTGCATCACCAAGATGACTGCACAGCACATGTGGACCCTGAGCCCTTGTCTCTGGCACGGCTTTCTGTTAAGTCTAGATACAGAGTTGGTACCAGTGACTCAGCAGTCCTTTCCCCTCAGTTGTCATCTGGTCCCGTGTCAAATGACTGTCCTCTGTAGGGCCACCTGTCTTTGAGACACTGATCATCTTCAACACCCTCCTAAGAGCTCCTCTTCTGAAAGAATTTTGATTAAAAATAGTTCCAAATGGTAACTGTCTAAAACAAATAAAAACTGAGTATGGTTCTTCTTTTTCTTTTTCCCTTTAGATTTTTCAAAATCTACAAGCACTATGCAGTGGAAAGACTATATTTACACCAGATAATAGAGACAGGGTTGGATAAATGTTCTTATCTTACATTTTTCAGTTGGCCTTTTAGATCATAAGAATTTATATTTTTCTAATTTAGTGAGATTTCACAGAGAAGATATAAGGACCATCCAAGGACAGGGAAAAGGCCATAGAGAGCAGGTTAAAACTGAGGAAGAGAAAGCACAAGGGAGAAGAGCTCATTTCCAAGGGTCTGTCACCTTCCACATGCTAAGCTGTAAGGGGGGAAAAAAGTGAAATGGATGAAAACAAAACAACACAAATTTAGGTTAGCCTCCACAAAGGGTTTCCACAAGCCTTGCTCTCAACAGTGACCATGTTGTACTCATACGTATAACTTTCCAGGGTTAAAGCTGGAGTGGAGTTTAGGAAGCTGCCAGCATGAAGTCCTTGATTTGCAGAGTAAGAGGCTGAGATGCAGGACTCACGCTGTGCATAGTCTTGGCTCCACAGTGCTTAGCTGTTCACCTTCCTTACTGGGATAGCGCCTCATTTAGTTTAATTCCGCGAAGAGGTGGTGGAGCTGGTGATTTCTTAAAAATTCCCTCCAAGCAACTTCGTTTCTGATCCTAAGTAACTGAGCATAGGAGAGAAGTCACCAGGGTGAATTTATCACGTCCTGCTGGCTGTTTATTGCAGACTCATTCCCAAAACAGTCTTGCTGAATGTGCCAAAGACCGTATGAAGCCATAAGACTCGGAGTCTTTCTCTCCACTTGAGTTTTTCTGTTTGGAGCAATTAGTTTAGTAGTGGACACACACAGCCCAGGAAAGGAGGAAATCACTTACATGATGAAGGAGGTGAGAGGAATATCGAAACACCAAAAATATCTTTTTTCCTCTTCCAGAAAGTTCCAGTTTCAGATGATGCTGTCGTCTCGTTCAGAATCGAACTTCCTCTCTGTCTGTCTGTATGAAAACAAAAAGAGATTAAGCCCTGGCTGGTAGCACAGTGGATAAGGCACCGACTGGCCTGGGAACCCAAAGATTGCTGGTTTGATTCCCCAGCCAGGGCACATAACCAGGTTGCAAGCCAGGTCTCCAGCCAGGTCTGTAGCTGGAGGCAGGTGAAAGGCAACCTTACATTGATGTCTCTCTCCCTTTCTGCCTCTCTACCTTCCCCTCTCTCTAAAAATAATAAATAAAATCTTTTAAAAAATTAATTTTTAAAAAAGAAAAAAGATTAAAAATTAAAAAATGAAAAAACCTATTCAAAGTTGCAAGAATGGTTTTCTGACACACTTTGATATTGATCTCTACCTTTATTTTATGTACAATTGGGGCAGGGATAGTTCTCGGAAGAATTGTCTGACCCATTGTCAAAACTGCATTCACTTCAGTTCAGTCCTGTCTCTGTAAGAGATCCATCTTATGCCTCTCGCATGCCCCAAACGGGGGACCCGGCCAGGCATGTGCTCTGACTGGGTTTAAAACCAGTGACCTTTCAGTTCGGAGGCCAGCGCTCAATCCACTGAGCCACCCCAGCCAGGGCTCTTTCCTCAAAGACTTGAGGGGAACAAGCCATGAAGCAAGGCCCCAAGAATTATCCTGCAAGGTCTCCTGTAAACTCTTCTTTACGCTCCACAGCTGCCCTCTGCAAAATAGCTCCAAACCTCTGGGATTTGTAAGAATGTAGCAGAGAGGAACATATTTTAAAGTTTTAAAATATATATGAGGATATTATCACTCTAGAGTCGTTCTGGACCCTTCCTTTTTCTCTGAGGAAAGGTGTAGCTGCAGAACCTGACCTCCTCTGCCCTGCCCCCAGCCCCCTGGATGGTAACAGCTCGTCAGCAGGCGGCCCTGCCCCCGCCACCTAGGCAGCTTGCCTGGCACACGGAGGACTCCTCAAACCTAACTCCTCTGCTCCCTCCTGGCTAACAAGACCTTTGATCCCCTGGTCCCTGTTGCCATGCTGCTTGCTGCTTGGGGCTCCTTGGGGCCTTGGTGCTGGCCGGCTCCTCTACCTGGGACGCTCTCCCAGGATAAATCCGCGGGCCCACTCCCTCGCCTCTACTGTCCGGACACAAATGCTACCTTTTCTAGGAGGCCTACACTCAGTCATCTGTTTGAAATCACACCCCACCCATCTTCCTTCCCCAGACTCCCTCCCAAACTTGCCTATCGCGCTTCACTTTTTATTTTCCCATGACAGCTGTCACCTTCTAACAAACTCTAGCATGTGTATATATTTGTTATGCCTTTTACAAACTGCGCCCGCCCATGCACCCGCACGCAGGCGCGCGCTGCTCCCCGACCCTCCTGGGGCGGCCTCTCTGTTTCACCCACGGTTGTCTCCCGGGCACCAGAAGCAGTACTTAGCTCGTACAAAGAGACACACAAGTGTGAGCGCACACACGCACACACACACTCACACATTTGATGAAGAAAGGAAGGGAGGAGCATCTTTACTAAGATTACATTGGACACATTGTAACAAGCAATTAAGAAAGACTGGTCATTGGATCCTGAGGCATTTATGCCTCTTTGTCATCAGCAGAAGTCGCCTGTGCCCAGACACAGGCAGGAAGAGGTTCCCGGGAGGCCTGGGAGTAGCTCACAGAAAAGGAGACCAAGTTAAACGTTGGGGCCTTACAAAGCAGGGCCTCGAAACATTTTTGCTCTCATAACACCCTAGAGGGACATTGAAAAGCTACGTGACATCTTGTACATTTTGAGGTTAGTATTTAAACTTGGTTATCATAAGTTTTAAAATTCGTTTTTTTTAGATAATGAATAATTTGTTACATAATTTCAATTGTTGAAATTGAGATAATTGACATATTATGTTAGTTTCATCTGTACATTATGAATATATATACATATGTATACATACATAAGTGATCACCACAATAAGTCTAGTTACCATCCAAAACCGCATGCAGTAACAATTTTTTTCTTGTGATGGGAACTTTTAAGAGCTATTCTCTTAGTTACTTTCAAATATGCAGTAAAGCATTGAGAACTATAGTCATTGTTCTGTGTATGTCAGACCTCAGCCCTTAATCATCATTTCTTTCCCGCAAGTAGGGTGGTTGTGATCAATAACATGCTTTAAGATTTTACTCTCCAGGAAAGAGCTGTTGTTGCTATAATGATAATGATGATGGTGACGGTGATCATGAACATCTTTATATGCAAGGCGCCATGCTAACTGCTTTACATTGAATCACTTAATCCTCACTAACTGCTATGGGGGTAGTTATGATTATGTTTATTTTACAGTGGAAGAAGCTCAAATTAGATCAATTTGATGATTATCCCAAAGTCAGGAGCAGCTGGAGTAGGATTTGAATCCAGGTCTGACTCTAAGCCTGCGCTATGATTAACCACCTGCTATGTTTTGTTGCCAATGATTAACAGCAGTCAGTTTTAAAATGTGTCATGAGCTGGCTGGTGTGGCTCAGTGGATTGAGCGCCGGCCTGGGAACCCAAGTGTCCCTGGTTCGATTCCCAGTCAGGGCACATTCCCAGGTTGCAAACCAGGTCTCCAGCCAGGTCCCCAGCTGGAGGCAGGTGAAAGGCAACCATACATTGGTGCTTCTCTCCCTTGCTTCCTCCCCCTCTCCCCCTTTCTCTAAAAATAATGAATAAAAATCTTTTTTTAACAACTTTTTAATAAGAGTTTATTAATTATTTTTTTTTAGAGAGAGGGGAAGGGAGATAGGCAGAGAGGGAGACAGACATCAGTGTATGGTTGCCTTTCACCTGCCTCCAGCTACAGACCTGGCTGGAGACCTGGCTTGCAACCTGGTTATGTGCCCTGGCTGGGAATCAAACCAGCGACCTTTGGGTTCGCAGGCCAGCACCTTATCCATTGTGCCACCAGCCAGGGCCTGAATAAAATCTTTAAAAATGTTTTTTAAATGTGTCATGAATATGTATATTGGGGTCTATTGAAAAATGATAAGCCCTGGATGGTGGCACAGTGGATAAGGCATCAGCCTGCGAACGCAAAGGTCACTGGTTTGATTCCCCAGCCAGGACAACATAACCAGGTTGCAAGCCAGGTCTCCAGCCAGGTCCGTAGCTGGAGGCAGGTGAAAGGCAACCATACATTGATGTCTCTCCCTCTCTGCCTCTCTCCCTTCCTTTCTCTCTAAAAATAATAAATACAATCTTAAAAGTAAAAATAAAAAATGATAAGCCTTTCATAGAGGAGGAAGCAGCTATTTGTTCTCATCTGTCCTTTTTGTCTGTCTGCTTCTTTGGGGAACTGCCACTTCCTCCCTGCAAATCTTGTGATTTTGGTAGGACTGTGGGCAAAGTGCTCAACCCCTCCGCCGAGGGATGTGTGATCTGTCCTGACCTATCCTGGTTTACCATGATTGTTCCGAGGCGTAGGTACGTGATCCAAAGAGTGCCAGATAGAGCTCTTCTATGGGACTTGAGCCACAGCCACTGAAAGAAAGGCTCACACTTTCTGGCTGATTCCAGATCATGATGATCTAGTGCTGGGACTGCTGGCAGGTGCGTTGATGACTGTTTCCTGCTCGGAGGAAGCTGGTCTTTGCTGGGAAAGAAAGCCCACCCTCCGAAGGCAAGCAGAGGCCAGTGCAGCCAATTCAGATTCTCCTGGTGTAGATTTGAGCCCCTGACTCCAGCTATTTCTGAAGACAACACCACCTGTAGATGCCGCAGCTCCACGTGCCAATAAAACCCTATTTAATTTTGTTTGGGTTGCCTTCCTTTTAACGGAAAGATTTCTGATTAACATGCTGCTGTAACAATTGACCACAAACTTAGTGGCTTAAAACAATACAAGTTTAAGCCCTGGCTGGTAGTACAGTGGATAAGGTGCCGGCCTGCGAACCCAAAGGTCGCAGGTTCGATTCCCCAGCCAGGGCACATAACAAGGTTGCAAACCAGCTCTCCAGTCAGGTCCATTCCTGGAGGCAGGTGAAAAGCAACCATACATTGATGTCTGTCTCCCTCTTCCCCTCTTTCTAAAAATAATAAATAAAATCTTAAAAAAAAAAGAAAGAAGCCTTTCCACATTAAAAAAAAAACCCAAAAAACAATACGAGTTTATTATCTTATAGCTTTGCAGATCAGAAGTCTGAAATGGGTCTGGGAGGCAAAAGTCAGGGTGTGGGGCTGAGCTGCATTCCGTCTGGGGGCTCCGGGGACGGACTTGTTTCCTCGCCCTTTGCAGCAGGTGGAGAGGGGGCACCTCCGTTCCAGGCTCACGGCTCCTTCCGCACATCACTCCAATCTCTCTCCTTCTATTGTCGCTTGTCCTTCTCTCTGACTCTGACCCTTCTGCCTCTTTCTTAGGAAGATCCTTGAGATCACACTGCACTCATCTGGACAACAGGATAACCTCCCCCGCCATAGCAACGTCCTTAATTCAGTCATATTTGCAAAGTCCCTTGTGCCCTGAAGGTAACACAGTCACAGATCTTGCAGATGAGGACAAAGATAGCTCTTGGGGTCCATTAATCTGGTAGCACTCCGCCCCCCCCGCGCCCCCCCGCCCCGAAGTAGGATCTTGAATGACCACAGGGAAGGTCATTTTTAATTGCACAGCAGTTTTCTTCTTTGAGGTGGTCCCAACAGAGTTTGGTGTCAAGTTCTCAGGGTTTACCTTGGAGTGCCTGAGGTGGGTTCCTGGAGCCTGGTGAGGCTGTGGCCCGCAGGTCTCTCCCCTGCATCTCTGCATCTCTGCATCCTCTGCCATAGGCCTGAGGGGACCCAGTGCTCTGGACCATTGCAGGTCATTGTCATCAAGGTGCAGCTCACTGGGGAAGGGGCCAGGTACGCTGTTCATTTGATGTTATTTCCATTTCCTCACATTGGGATTTGAGGTCTTCACCTCATAAGTGATAATAGATCTAGTTATAAAATAATAAATAATCATAAATAATAGACCATAAAAAATAGAGCTAGTAACCATGATAGCTGGCCAGAGACATGCATTTAGCATGACACCGCTGATTTGACATGTAAGTAAAGGATCTTACTCTTATAATTAAGAAAAAGAAAAATAACTAGAGGAGAGAAAAAGATGATCAGAAACATGACTCAGGGGAACTCAATGGGCTGGTAGGCTCTGGAACTGAGCTGGAACAGAACAATGCCAAGACGCAGGGCGGGCAACAGAGGACACCGCTCACCAGATGGCACTTGGCGTATGACCCAGCCCAGGCCTGCCCCAGACCACTGTAGCATGGGCTGAGGCCGTGACATCTTTGGTTGTTCTCCAGACCTAAGAAAATGCCCTCAATTTCTTCATTTTCAAATCTAAAAAGAACTGACAGGAACAAATTAGTGACTTCTAAAACCTCTGTCATCCACTGAATTACTCATTACAGGCACCCCCAAGGCAGACAGAAGCACGTTTGCACTTTCCCAGGGCCAGGACTGACTGTGGGCCAGGCTGGGCGGGCGGAGCGGGCAGCCCTCATGCAGAGGGAGGGGGCCCGGGGCTGGCCTTCCAAGCAGGGAGCAGCGAGTGGTTTGAAGAACCCATTCAAGGGAGCAGATGGACAGCCAGCTCTGAATCCAGCAGTCAGCAGAGCTGGCCCTGCTGGCAGGGACAAAGGAGTCTGGGAAGACGCTAAGGTACCAGGACTGTAAAGAGGTGCCTTCTAAAGTATGTCCGCAGCGGGTTTGGGGAAGCTCAACTTCTCAGCCCTGCTTTTGTGACTCCACGCTGCTCCTTACCTCGCACTGCAGGCTTTGGAGGCTGCAAGGTGGGCCCACATGCATCACCTCGTTCATGCCAGCAGCCGCCTCTGAGGGTAGCTATGGGGTCAGGAGACGGAGGGTCAGTGAAGTAAAGGGATAGCTTCAGAGATGTAGACTGCCAAGGCTTGAACTTTAAAAGAAGGTGAGTAGCTGTAATAGGACTAATTCTAAAAATGCATTTATTTATTCAATAGTCAATTATTGAGGGTCAGCTCCCATGGTGGGTGTGGGGATGCAGCCGAGCAAGAGCAAGCAGCGTTTACTGCCTGGTGGCCATCCCACCCCTTAAGGGAAGTCAGTGAGGGCAGAACTCCCGTTCCTAGAAGCTGGTCACCAGCAAGTTGACCAGGGCTGAGATCTCAGTGGTGATCCCCAACCACCCAACCCTGACAACTTTAACAGCAACAGGATTTCAATGGCCAGTTCAAACAAGCTCTTTCCTGAATATGGGAATTCCTTCTTTCCTCCTCTTCTTTTCCCACCAGTGCAGGTCTCTGGGTCTAGTGCAGGATCTGGGGTCTTAGGGGGTGAGGGGGAAGTCTTAGTGGTGGGGCTGGTTGTACTTGGTGTAGTGTGGGAACCTGGGGACACTCCCAAGTCATGCCTGCAGTCACTGCATGGCATCCCAGGACCCTGCCTTTGCGGCTCTGGGTCAGGAGACCCTGACTAAGGCCCCTCCAGCACTTCAGAAATCTGGAGAACCTCCACAGAATACTCCCTCTCCCACCTGATGCTGATAGACTTGTCCACTGTTGCCACCAGAGCCCTAGTTCTTTTTTTAAAGACCATTCTTTTCTTTTCTTTTTAAAAAAGATTTTATTTATTATTTTTCAGAGAGAAGGGAAAGGAGAGAGGCAGAGAGGGAAAGAAACATCAATGTATGGTTGCCTTTCACCTGCTTCCAGCTACGGACCTGGCTGGAGACCTGGCTTGCAACCTGGTTAGGTGCCTTGACTTGGAATCAAACCAGCAACCTTTGGGTTCACAAGCTGGCACCTTATTCACTGTGCCACCAGCCAGAGCCTGAGCCCCAGGTCTTTAAGGGGGCCTTCGTGTTGCTATGGCACCATGCCTCAGTCATGAAACCTCTCTTCCAATTCACAGCCTATTGGCCTGTTGAGTACAAGACACCACCTGGCTCCATGGAAGAGTCACAGCATCGCAGACCTGTGAAGCAGATAGGACATCTCATTATAGATCACAGAGGTGGCATGACCTACTGCAGATCACAAAAGCGGTGTGAAATGGTTTATAGAGGGGAAATTATAGACCTGGAGCAAACTAGGACCATGGCTGACATGTGGGCTCTGATTAGCATCTAGGCTCCACCCCAAGAGCTGAATGGTCTTGAATAAGCCATTTAACCCCTTGAGTGTTTCCGCATCTACAATCAAGGGATGGAAAGGGTACATACCTACCATTAGGTGTCATACATCTATCATTGGGAGAATAAATGAGGTTCATGCACTGTGCTTGGCACACAGTAGGCATTCAAGCACCATTAGCTGACATTAGTAGTAGCAGCTCCCCCACCCTGCCCTGACATGCCCAGCCCTCTGAAGGACATGCATTGTTCCTTCCTGGCACCGTACTCTTCCTCCTTTCTCCTCTCCTGGTGAATCCTGTCTCCTCAAGAACCATGGTTTCCCTACCACTAAAATGTACCTAGACATCCTTTGTGGCATTCAGATTTCAACCTTACATTCTGCATAATCAGGAAGAGCATGTATCTCTGTCCTGAAGTCTCCCTTGGACAGCAGCATCACCTTCTGTATATTTGCATCTTCCTTAGTAATGAGCACAGTGGCTTGCCCAGACTGGCCTTGGACAAATATTTGTTGAAAGAATAACTGAATGAATAGACTTTTTTGAGAGCCCACACATTTGCTCAGGAACATGAATTCTAAGGAGGTTTTAAAGTCTCTCTTTTCAGTGATGACTTGATGAGACACAAAGAAATGGGACATCACCTTCCCCTGTCTTTGCCCCCCAACCCTGTTGATGCAGTAAGAGCCTTGAAGGGGGCCACGTTCCCGCCTTGCAGAAATCAAGAACCAGGGAATGCAACCCACCGAACTGCAGAGCCGCCCCAGTCTCCCCAGAGACCACGGATCCATCTTGCAATGAATGCGTTCTAGCGCAGTCAGTGGGCAGGCGGTGCACCCCTTTGCTTCCAGAAACTAAGCCTGCAGATGTGAAGGAAAAAGGAACTAATGCTCTGTGCTTTATTGTTACTTAAAAGTCAATTATGTTGCCCTGGCTGGTGGCAGAGTGGATGGGCACCGGCCTGCAAACCCAGGGGTTGCCAATTTGATTCCCAGGCAGGGCACATAACCAGGTTGCAAGCCGGGTCTCCAGCCAGGTCTGTAGCTGGAGGCAGGTGAAAGGCAGCCATACATGGATGTCTCACTCTCTCTCTCCCTTCTCTCTCTAAAAATAATGAAATTAAAATTTTAAAAAGTCACTTATGTTAATTAACTCAACATTTTAAAGTAAGTTTCTTTTTTAAAAAATATATTTTAGAGAAAGGGGGGGAGAGGGAGAGAGCAAGAGCGTGAGAAGGGATTGATTTGTTGTTACACTTATTTATGTATTCATTGGTTGCTTCTTTTATGTGCCCTGACCAAGTATTAAACCCATAACCTTGGTATATTGGGACAACATTCTACCTGAGCTACCTGGCCAGGGCTTACCTCAACATTTTTGCCTCTAAGATAACTTTCTAATTACCCAAGAAGAAAATGGCATATAATTAAATTATTTCCCTTAAAAAATGAAGCCTCCTTGAAGAACTATATGGGAAACACCAAGCTGAGATAAGATATAGCGTAGGGTGTCTTTTGAGAGGTTATTACGGGCTGACTTGCGCCCCACCCCCATTTCATTTCAGAGGCTGAAGTCTTAACCCCTAGCATCTTTTAATGTAATTGTATCTGTAAATAGGGCCTTTAAAAGGGCAACTAAGTTTAAAATGAGACCCTGATGGAATCTGACTGGTGTCCTTACAAAAAAAAAAAAAAAAGGAAATTTGGTCACAGATAAGTGCAGAGGGGAGGCCATGTGAAGACACAGGAAGTAGATGACCATTTACAAACCAAAGAGAGAGATCTCGGGAGAAACCAACCTTGCTGACACCTTCAGCTCCGACTTCGGGTCTCCAGAACTGTGAGAAAACACGTTTCTGTTGGTGAAGCTCTGCAATGCGAGGTCCTTTGTTAGGGCAGCTCCAGCCATCTAGCATAGGAGTTGAGATTCTAACCAATGCGGTTTTATCCTCCTATGGTTGGTTGTGTTCTTTTTTTTTTTTTTTTTTTTTAAGATTTTATTTAATTATTTTTAGAAAGACGGGAAGAGAGAGAGGCAGAGAGGGAGAGAGACATCAATGTATGGTTGCTTTTCACCTGCCTCCAGCCACAGACCTGACTGGAGACCTGTTTTGCAACCCTGTTATGTGCCCTGGCTGGGGAATGGAACCTGCGACCTTTGGGTTCGCAGGCCGGCGCCTTATCCACTGTGCTACCAGCCAGGGCGGTTGTGTTCTTTTTAGTAGAGAAGTGTTGCTGTGCCAATCTTGTCATTAGCTAAAAATGATGGTAGTTAAATGATCTCACAATTGGTTTATTTTCTTAGTAAGAGATATTACCAGGATGTAGAGGTCTGCCCAGAACCAGACTGTGCAGATTCTGCAACTATGCCTCTGGCGATGAAGCCCCCGGACTGGGGTGACGCGGGGGCCTTGGGAGCCAGCTCCAGTTCTCTGCTGGCGGTAGTGATCGATCCCAGTCACTGTTAAACCCCCACCTCATGGGCAGGAAAGAGTATTTGAAATTACAAATCATGAAGGCCACCTTTTAACCTTAAAGTCACCCCAACCTGAGGACCCCTTCAGCTAAGCCTAAAGGAGGCTTTGGGGAGGCTCGGAGGGTTTAGGGTTTTTTGAAGTAATGACACGTTGCACAGAGATAGGATTCCAAATTATACCTTGGCTGAGAAGAAAAAAGCCCTTGCAACCTTAGCCTAAGTTTAGAGCTGCCCAGCTGAGTGCTGGATTGGATTTCTCAGGCTGTGCTTCTGACCAAGGGGCCCATGCAGCACGTCACTGCCTCTGTTCACATGGGTGGGTGCCAAACAGGCTCAGCCAGGTTGCAGAGGGCCGACCAGTGATTCGCAGTGCCCATGTCAGGGGCAGAAGCCGGGCTGTGGGCAAGACCCCAAGCCTCCTTACCACCGGGAGGGCTCCCTGTTAAGGAGAACTTCTCACACGCAGGGACAGCACTCCGTTTCCAGCTTGAACAGACTGGGTACCCCGGCTCTCTGGATCCAAACCACTTCAAATTCTGGTTCTATATTTAAAATATTTTAAAATTATGTTTAAGTTGTGGTCAATATACCTGACATAAAAACGGACCAGCTTACCCGTTTTCAAGTGTATAGTTCGGTGGCATTAAATGCATTCACCTTGCTGTGCAGCCGCTGCCACCATCCACTTCCTTCTCCTGTAAAAGTGGAACTCTGTGCCCATTAAATGCGTTCTCCCCGCTCCACCCCACCAGCCCTTGGCAACTATTATTCTTTCTGTCTCCATGAATCTAACTCCTCTGGGGGCCTCCTATAAGTGGAATTGTACAGTATTTGTCCTTTGATGACTGACTTACTTGACTTAGAGTAAGTTTTTCAAGGTCCATCCATGGTGTGGCATGTGTCAGAATCTTTTAAAGCTAAATAATAATCTGTTGTGTGTATATTCCACAGCTTGTTTATTCATTTGCCTGTCAACTTGGATGGTGTCCACCTTGGGCTATGCGACTGTTGCTGCTATGAACAGGGGTGTACAAATATATCTTTGAGATCCAGCTTTCAGCTCTTTTGGGCATACACCCAGAAATGGAATTGATGGATTACATGGTAATTCTATTTTTAATTTCTTGGGGAAACTCCATCCTGTTTTCCACAGTGGCTGCACCATTTTACATTTCCACTGAGAGTGCACAAGGGTTCCAGTTTCTCCACATCCTCGTCAACATGTTATTTTCTAGTTTTTAAATTTTTTTTTTAAATAACCATTTTAGTTTACATGGAGTATCTCACTGTGGTTTTGATTTGCATTTGGTCATTTGTATATCTCCTTTGGAGATAGTCTATTCAAGTCTTTTGCCCATTTTCTTTTCTTTTTTCACAAGATTTTATTTATTATTTTTAGAGAGAGGGGACGGGAGAGAGGCAGAGAGGGAGAGAGACATTAATGTATGGTTGCCTTTCACCTGCCTCCAGCCACAGACCTGGCTGGAGACCTGGCTTGCAACCTGGGTATGTGCCCTGGCTGGGGAATCGAACCAGTGACCTTTGGGTTCGCAGGCCAGTGCCTTATCCACTGTGCCACCAGCCAGGGCTTTTGCCCATTTTTAAAGTCAGGTTGCTTGTTTTGTTGTTGAGTTGTAGGAGTTCCTTGTACATCCCGGATATTAACCCCTTATTGAATATTACCGTTCTGTGGGCTGCCTTCTCACTCTATTGCTTGTGTCATTTGATGCACAGAAGTGTTTAATTTGGATGTAGTCAATTCATCTAGTTTTTCTTTTGTTGCCTGGGCTTTTAGTGTCATACCCAAGAAATCATTGACAAATCCAACATCATAAAGCTTTTCCTCTGTTTTGTTTTCTTCTAAGAGTGTATATATATGTAATGTGTTGGTTAAGTGGCAGGGTAATGAGGAATACCTAAAGGTCACCAAATGAGAGAAGACAGGTAGGAGCCTGGGGATGTGAGCTGGGCACTGAAGCCAGCCTCCCCTTTCAGAGCATCATTAAAGCAGTAGGTGGAGACACAGGTGGATACATATCAGCCTTAGGCTAGTGGTACCTCTGGGAAGTAGATGTGGGAAAAGAAGTGAGATAAAGCTTTCACTATTATATTTGTAAAATCTTTCATTTTTATTCTTTGAAAAAGTATAGTTCAGCCCTGGCTGGTAGCATGGTGGATAAGGTGCCTGCCTGCAAACCCAAAGGTCGCTGGTTCAATTCCCAGCCAAAGCACATAACCAGGCTGCAAGCCAGGTCTCCAGCCAGCTCCGTAGCTGGAGGCAGGTGAAAAGTAACCATACATTGATGTTTCTCTTCCTCTCTGCCTCTCACCCTTCCTCTCTCTCTGGAAATAATAAATAAAATATTTTTAAAAAAGACAGAAAAAAAGTATAGTTCATGAAATATACACAGATGTCTGTTCTATTGTTTTCCGCATTTTTCTCTCTTTTAAATGTTTCGTTAAAAATACATTTTTTCCTGGCTGGTATGGCTCGGTGGATTGGTGTCCACCTGAAAACCCAGGGGTTGCTGGTTCGATTCCCAGTCAGGGCACATAACCAGATTGCAAGCCAGGTCTCCAGCCAGGGCCCCAGCTAAAGGCAGGTGAAAGGCAACCATACATTGATGCTTCTTTCCCTTTCTTTCCCCCTCCCTGCCCTTCTCTCTAAAAATAATGAATAAAGTCTTTTTAAAAATACATTTTAAAAATGACTTTTTAAAATCAGCACCTATGGATACATTTATTGATTTTACAGAGAGAGGAAGGGAGAGGGAAAGAGAAACAAGCATCAATGTGAGAAAGAAACATTGATTGGTTGCCTCCCATTGGAGCCTGACTGGGGATTTAACTTGCAGCCTAGCCGCTGAGCGTGCAACATTCTGGCGTACAGGACAGTGCTCCGACCAACCAAGCCACACCAACCAAGGCCATTGTTTTGTTTTGTTTTGCTTTTGAAAGAAAACCTTGGAGCATATCAGTCAACGACCAAATGAATTATAGCTAGAACACATGATGCAATACGCTTATATTCAATTTTAAGATGAATTGAATAAACATTTTTAAAGTGCATGACTCACAAGCCTGGCAATCTCCAAGTTGCTCGGGTGAAGGCCCCAGACGCAGATCTGTTTCCCCAGCATGTAACACTCATCCTGAATTGTCGTGAACAAACGTTCCAAGGAAAGTGGGTCAGGAAATCAGTTTTGTCAAAACCAGATTTTTTTCGTTATAAACTAGGAAATGAGAGAAATTATCTGAGTATAGTCTAAGCTGTAAGAAATAATGTCTTATGAAACGTTTATTTATTTATTTATTTTTAATTTTTATTGTTGTTGTATTACATCCATCCCCTTTTTGCTCCCCTCTGTCCCCCCACCCACCCACCCATTCCCCCCAAAGTCAATCCCACCTGTTGTCCATGTCCATGGTTCCTTTATACTAGGTTCTTGTGAAACGTTTATTTTAATGATATTCAGAACCAAAATGGAACCCAACCAAAACAACCCACCAGTCCTTTCGGGACGTGGTCTGTCCCCAAAGTATCAGCTTTGCAAACTATTTTAATTATATTGACATTGGTTTGATACTTTAGGGGCAGACTTCGTATGCTGGGTCATGATGTTAATTGTATTTCTGATGGCGATTGTAATTTAACATGTTTGAAAAACATTGCTGAAGGGGCTGCACATTTGAACAATATTTATGATTAACTCTTACGGTTTAGCAGTGGATGATAATTATAAGAACTATAATAGAAAAAAATGGAAATTATTTCACTACAAGAAGGCTGGTTCTACGAAGCTCCTCCCTCTGGATGAGCAGGAAGTGGTGTGAGGTGCCCAGAGAAGCAGGTGTGAAAGCAAGAATTGGAAAGACCTAGGAAGCCCTGGCTGGTGGCACAGTGGATAAGGTGCCCACCTGTGAACCCAAAGGTCGCTGGTTCAATTCCCAGCCAGGGCACATAACCAGGTCTCCAGCCAGGTCTCCAGCCAGGTCTGTAGCTGGAGGCAGGTGAAAGGCAACCATACACTGATGTTTCACTCCTTCTCTGCCTTTCTCCCTTTCCCTCTCTATGGAAATAATAAATAAAGTCTTAAAAGAAAAAAAGATTTTATTTATTTATTATTAGAGAGAGGGGAAGGGAGGAAGAAAGAGAGGGAGAGAAACACCTATGTGTCGTTGCCTCTTTAGCACCCCCACCTGGGGACTTGACATGCAACCCAGACATGTCCCCTGACCAGGAATTGAACTGATGACCCTTAGGTTCAAGACCAACACTCAATTCACTGAGCCACAACAGCCAGGGCTAGATATTTTATTAAGGAGCAGATTGCCTCCCCCCAATAGGTAAATATTGTTGCACACTCCTCTCTGAAAATTTTAAAGTGCTTCATTTATCTTAAAATGGAAGTAGGGATTGAGATAGAACAGTTGGGTGGAATTTTTCAGTTTCTAATTTCTACATTCATGGATCCATGTTTCCTTCTTTTAGATTCTTTAAAAGGAAGGCAGTACCCATACAACTCAATTATAAAGGAATGTATAATAGTGGGTACTATATATTATCAAGGGCATATTCATTTAGAAATGGCATAATTCTCTTTATAGACATCATAGTGGTAAAGAACATAGGCTTTGGAGTGGGACAGACCTGAAGTTTAGTCTTGTCTTCACCACTCACTGGATGATGACCTTATATAAGCTATGAAGTTTTCAAACCTGTTTTACCATCTGTAAAATGTATTTTGATTGTCATGAAGATTAAGGGAGATAAATGCATAAAGTACCTAGCACAATCAATGCCTGGCCCAGAGTGGAAGTGCTTAATACACTTTATTGTTATTATTGATGTTATTATTGATTCACTGGCCACAGGAAGTTCCCCAATCAGTACTGATTTGGTCCTTTAAATTACACAGTCCCAAAGGGTCCCTCCATGTGATAACCTAAGCTAATGATTGAGACTCTGAACTGGATTCATAGAGACAAATGTTTACAGGAATTATTCAAGTTTTGCCATATGGGAAAGTTTCCAGCTAGAGAATGTCCAAAAATGGATTTATTACATCAAAAGGGGCTCTCCTTGACCCTGGCTGGTGTGACTCAGTTGGTTGGAGTGTTGTCCCATACACTGAAAGTTGTGGGTTCCATTTTCAGTCAGGGCATATACCTAGGCTGCAAGTTCAATCACCGGTTGGGCACATCCAGGAGGCTACCAATCAATGCTTCTATCTCACATTGATGTTTCCCTTCCTTCACCTGCCTTCCCTTTCATCTCTCTCTAAAAACAACTCTTAAAAATATTCTTATGTGAGAATAAAAAATAATAAAGCCATGGCTGGTGGCACAGTGGAAAGGCACCCACCTACAAACCCAAAGGTCACTGGTTCGATTCCTCAGCCAGGGCACACAATCAGGTTGCAAGCCAGGTCTCCAGCCAGGCCCATAGCTGGAGGCAGGTGAAAGGCAACCATACATTGATGTTTCTCTCCTTCTCTTCCTCTCTCCCTTCCCCTCTCTCTGAAAAATAATAAATAAAATCTTTAAAAAAAAAAGAAAGAAAGAAAAGGGGGACTCTCCTTGTTGAATCTAGACCTAGTGAATCATCTCAAAGAAACTGGACAGAGACAAGGGCTATTAAAAAAAACACAAATATCAAAAAAGAATACCACTTCTGCCCTGACTGGTGTGGCTCAGTTGGTTGGGCATCCTTCCATAAAATAGAAGACCACCCAATGGATTTCCTGTCAGGGCACATGCCTAGGTTGTGGGATCAGTTGTGGCACATGGGAAAGGTAACCAATCGATATTTCTCGCCCACATCGATGTTTCTCTCCCTCTCTTTCTCTCTCCCTTGCCTTCTCTCTAAATTAAATAAACAAAATCTTTAAAAAAAAAAAAAAACACCCCTTTTTTGCTACCTCTACCATTACCTTTCCACCTGCACCTTAGGCCTGTTCTCCAGTTGCCAGAGTTTTTCAAATGTAAATCAGATCATGTGACTCTTCTGCTTAAATCTCTACAATGGTCTCCTATTACATCTATCTTTACAAAATTTTATATATACTTACTCTATCAGTTATTGAGATAGGTATATAAATGTGAATTTGTCTACTTCTGCTATTAATTCTGTACATTTTTGTTTTATATATTTTGAAGCTATGTTATTAGGTGCCTACAAATACGGAACTGACCAGTCTTCCTGGGGGAATCTACCCTTTTGTCATTCTTTAATATTCCTCTTTACCTCTAAAACTGCTTCTTGTCTTAGAGCCACAGTTCACAAACTGTGTGCTGAGGTGCCTGGAGGAGCTGCAGGCTTATAGAGCACTTTGGGATATTTGCAATTTTCAAGGGAAAGTTAGCAATGTCTGTTGGATGCCATGTTAGAACTCCATGAGGTAATTTCACAGTTTCAAATGAGATCACACTTGTGTCAGTATCCTATTGCTGCATAACCAATGACCCCATCATACCTGAAAACATTTTGGAGAAAGAATGAACCCAGTAGGATCTAGACACGCAGTACTGGGGCAAGGGAAAAGCCAAAAATTTATAGCTGTAGTTGGGGCTTGACAGATTGTCTCATCCAGGGAAGCCATCGATAGGATAGCCAACTGTCCCAGGATTTTGAGTGCTAAAACTAGGAAAGTAGTGGGCAACCCTGGATGGTTATTCACCCTACCATTCTCCTCCCTATGGCCACCACCCAGCTTTAACCCCAGAGTTCTGCTCCTCGCTATGCTTCAGGAAGCTCTGCGGAGCAACTCAACTGGGCCTCTCAGACCTTGTCTAACTTCTTATTTTACACATAACAAAAATGAGCCCCCGGGAGGAAAAGGAGGGACTCACTCTGGCCGAGAACAGAACTGGGCCTGCTGACTCCCATGCCAGTATTTGGTAAATATCCCACGTGATACTGACCATCAGGCAACTGGAAAACACTAGCAAGGCATCATGGGAGACTGTGCAGGTTGGTAGGAGCTGGCCAAGCTTTGGGTTCAGAGGAACCTGTCTGTCAATTATTAGTAGGGTGGTTATGGGTAATCAAATTCACTTCCCTGAACCATTTTCTTTATCTGTAAAAAGGGTGAGAATGTTACCTCTGGCACTGGCGAGGATTAAATGAAATAACATATGTAAAGCTTTTTCATAAATAACATGGGGGTAATGATAATAAAGAATCAATATCCTGGCTGATGTGGCTTTGTGGATTGGCACCAGCCTGCAAACCCAAAGGTCACTGGTTCAATTCCCAGTCAGGGCACATAACCAGGTCTCCAGCCAGGTCTCCAGCCAGTTCCATAGCTGGAGGCAGGTGAAAGGCAACTATCCATTGATGCTTCTCTTCCTTCTTCCCCCCTCCTCTGCCCTGCCCTTCTCTCTGAGAATAATAAATAAAATCTTTTAAAATAAATAAATGCTTTAAAAAAAAAGAATCAATATGAGGAATAATGAGTTAGTACTTGATGGGTGTTCAGAACAGAGCCTGGCACGTAGTGAACAATAAATACTTGTGTGGAAAATCTGAGGTGCAGCTGGGATTCAAATCCAGGCAATCTGGTTCCAGAGCTCAATTTCTTAACCATTCTGTAAGGTGAGTTGCAGACTGAATGTTTGCGTTCACCAACATTCCTAACTTAAAGCCCTAACCCCCACTGTGATGGTATTTGGGGGAGGGGCCTGTGGGAAGTAATTAGGATTGAATGAGGTCCTGAAGGTGGGGCCCTCATGTTAGGATTAGTGCCCTTATAAGAAGAAACACCACGGAGCCCCTTCTTTCCCTCTTTTCCACTTGCTCCTTCTTCCCTCCCTTCCTGCTTCTTCCTTTTCCTTCTCCAAGCTGTTGAGATGACACCACCAAAAGCCAAGGGAAAAAAAAGGGTTCAAAATGAAACCCACCTGACTGGCATCTTGACCTTGGATTTCCAGGTTCCAGACTGTGAGAAACAGAGGTATGTGTAGGCCAACCAGCCTATGGTGTTTTGTTATGGAGGTCAAAGCTAGGAGAGGTACTATTGACAACATTACTGTTCACAATATAAAATATTTCTCACCAGCCTTTTCTAGGTACTTACAGAAGCCCAAGGTATACACACTAGAGTGTGAATACTCTATTAAGGCCCTCTTAAATCTTTCTTTTTTCACTTAATTTTTCATCAGGAGCATTTCTTTACCTCATTTCCCTATACAGGTAACCCCCATAGAACATGGTTGTTAGGTTCCTTAAAATGCCATGTTATGCAAATCTGTGTTATACGAAACAAAGAACTAGTACAAAAAAGGGGATTAGGTTCCAAAGAAAATGTTTAAATACTATTATATTTTTATAAATTAAGAGAAATATCTTAATTTGCTTTATTTAAATCCAAGTTTTTTGAGACATGTGATACTTTTTCCCCCTTTTCAAGATGATCAAAAGTCTGTATTTTTGTTCTAGCGAGATGAAAAGTCTTTTAAGAAGTATTTTAAAGGCCCTGGCTGGTAGCACAGTGGATAAGGCGCCGGCCTGCAAACCCAAAGGTCGCAGGTTTGATTCCCCAGCCAGGGCACATAACCAGGTTGCAAACCAGGTCTCCAATCAGGTCTGTGGGTGGAGGCAGGTGAAAAGCAATCATACATTGATGTCTCTCTCCCTCTCTGCCTCTCTCCTCCCCTCTTTCTAAAAACAATTAAAAATAAAATCTTTAAAAAAAATAAAGGAAAACATTGAACATTAAAAAAATAAAGAAGAAGTATTTTAAAATCTCTGCCAGACATAGTTCAGAGCTACAAATTAATTCACAAAAATGGGGGTGTTGGTTGGCAGCCCCAGGAAATGTCCTTCTGGGGTTCTTGGGACTCGAGGAACTCTTAGTGTCCTGAGGGTCAGAGGAAGACAAATGCCATGTGATTTCACTTGTATGCAGAATATAAATAATAAACTAAATGAATAAACAAAACAGAAACAGACTTATAGATACAGAAGACGAACTAATGCTTGCCAGAGGGTAGGGAGGTTGGAGGGTTGGGTGCAAAGGGTAAAGGAATTAAGAAGTACAGATGGTTAATTATAAAATACAGCATAGGGAGCATAATCTATAATATTGTAATAACTAAGTATGGTGCCACATGGGTACTTTTAATATTGGGGGATCGCTTTTTATGATTGTCCAATCACCTGTACACCTGAAACTAATAAAAAATAATATTGACTATCAACTTTAATTGAAAAAAATAAAATAAAAATGTCTTCTAAGAGGGGACAGTAGTTGGGGACCCATGTCCCTGGTCATAGGTGGGGCTTCAGGGAGACAGAGGTCTCCAAAAGCTGGGTTCCTCAGCAGTTACCCACCAGAGCCCCTAGCTCACCGAAGCCCCTAACTCGGCTTCTGTGGGAAAATGACTTATAAGTGGTGGTTACTCACAGCAGCAGGCAGGAGCCTGTGTGAGGGGCTCTCCTGCCCACTAGAGTTTTTTTGTTGTTGTTTTTTTGCTTCTCTGTCCTAGTCCCAGAAGAAAGGGGGCACCAGGATAAAGGAGGCACCTCAGAGGCTGGGCCAGTGAAGAACTTTTGGGGGAAATATAGAGGAAAGAGTTCCAAAAGTGGGAATAAGTGGATGGGGGCAGGGGCGGGGGAGCGATTTAAAAAAATCTTGCCATGGGCAGGAGCTTCAGGATTTGTAAATTTAAAAATTTGGGAGCAGAACAAAGACCTCCTCCTCCCCACAAATATCTGTGCTCTAATCCTGGGAACCTGGGAACATCTTACGTTACATGGCAAAAACGACTTTGCAGATGTGATTAAAAGTTATAGATCTTGAGATGGGACCAATCTAAGCACCTGAGTGTGAAAACCTGAAGCTGGGGAACTTTTCCTGCTGTGGGTCAGAGAGAGCTGGGAGAGCAGGACAAAGGCCAGAGAGACACAAAAAGAACTCCGAGGTCTGGGAATGGCCTAGCAGGGGAGAAAACGGGGCATGAGGCAAGGAACATGGGCAGGCCCTTGAGGCTGGGAAGCCCATGGGGATGAATTTCACCTAAACCTCTGTAAAGAAAACCAGCCTTAGTGACACCTCGATTCTAGTCCACCTGAGTCTCACGTGGGATTTCTGGCTGCCAGAACTGTCAGATAATTAATTACATATAGAATAGGCTCTTAATGAACGTTCAAAATGAAAGAAAGAATAAAAAAAGGAACTGGATTAAACTAATACAGTCAACTGCAAATGGGAAATAGCCCCTTAACTCCTTCAGGGCTGGCTATAGTTTTCTAGGTGTATATTATAAACTCAGATGGCTCCAGTGGAAGGGCTGTGGGGCACAAAGTGAAGTGAGGTGGTGAGGAGGATGGAGGAGGACAATGAGGGATTGTGTTTGGACTGACGTGTCTTCCCAGGGGGCAGGCACCCGTGGGTTGGCTCCCGAGTTACTTACCTTTGCGCGGTCTCTCCCTTTCCACTGCTGGGCCCTAGTCTAGCCTCCCTAAGACAGAACCATAAGGGCAGGGAGAGCAGAAGGCTGGGGAGGGTTGACAGAGGGCACTTCCAGGTCACTGGCTAGGACTCCAAGCAGATGCTCAGAGGGCAGGGGAAGGTCAGAACTCAAGAGGACAGGGACAGAGTGAGGGTCAGAAACTGGATGGACCAGTTGAGATGAGATGAGGTGTCCTTAGGCCCAGTGGGCAGGTTTATAAAGAAAATGTAACACTAGGATTACATTCAACTTTGAGCGACAGAATAGAGAAGTTCATTTCCCTTTCATGTAAATGAAGTTCAAGGGGAAGCAGTCCAGAGCTGCTAGACAGTCCAAGTTCATGAGAAATCCTTCAACATTATTATCCTGCCATCCTCATGGCCCAGAATGGCTACTGGGCTCCAGCCATTTTATTCTCATTTCAGGTAGAAAGAAGGCTAACTGAACATTTTCTTCCTTTAAGGACATTGTCCAGAAACTAACTGGGACACTTTTGCTCACATTCCATTGGGAAGACTTGTGGACATAATCATACCTCACTACAAAAGAGCCTGGGGAATAACCTTTAGGCCAACTTGAGCCCAGCTGGAAAAATAGGAGTTTCTGCTACTTACAGAAAAAGGGAAAGACGGACCTTGGGGGAGCAGGGGGCAGCTCCCAGCTGCCAGGACCACGAGGGTGCCGGGTGTGGTGGGTGAGAGGCGCCGGGCTGTGTGGGTCCCGTGTACATGGAGCATTTGTAGGTCGGGCGCAGCCTGGAACTCATGGCAGTTGTTACCATTCCAGGCGTGACTCACCAGGGATGACGAACTCACTGCCAGAGAGGCTGCGTGTGTTTGAGCTCCTGCAAAGCTGGGAGACAAAAATAACAACAACAAATGTAGAGAAAGGATTGGACAGTTCACATTTCAAAAACGCCTCGAGCAAAGTCGTTTTGGGGCAAAAAGCAGAACTTTGGTGAACTTCATGACCTGAATTTTGCAGCAGTGCTGTTTCGGTTTTTGATGTATGCGGAGGGGGTGGGAGTGCCCTGTCTTTTTGGTTCTCAGCCCCGTCGGGCAACCCTACCTGTCTGCCTGTGCTCCCTGCCGACTGCAGACTCCAGAACTCTTAGGAGGGCTTTCAGGTGAATTTGGCTTTGGAGGGGCAGGGATGCTGTTCTACTCCTAGATGTGCAGGAAATCGTTGCCAGAGGGTAGGAAACGCTTGAGGGACAAGAAAAAGAAAGGAAGACGGGAAAGAAAGAGGGAAAGTGAGAATAAGAGGTAAGAGATCCAAAGGACGCGTAGGGTCAGAGGAGGAGTAGCTCAGGGGCAGCCCACCTCCTTCACTCCCCATTAGGTGGTTTAAAGATGCCTCCACAAAATGCACTTCTCCTTTCAAAAGGCAGAGCCCAATTCCTTTTTCCTTGGGTGTGGCCGGACTTAGTAACTGATTTATAAAATGAGGTGGGAATTACGGAGCGTATGAAAAACATGTTCTCTCTCCTTATCCCCTTATCCCCCGCCTCTGACAAGACAGCCACCAAGCCGCCCTGCGAAAGGCGGTGCAAGTGGGTCCCTCAGGCCGGGTCAGACCTCCCAGTTGCGGCAGCCTCATGAGGGAGCCCGGGCCAGAACCCAGCTAAGCTGCTCCCAGAACCTAACTCAGAAAGTGGTGAGATGATAAGTGTTTGTTGTATGAAGCTTTTATGCTTTTTGATGAAATTTGTTCCACCACTAATATATAACTACCACACCTAGGAACTTCCTTCTTAATGATGGAAGATTTAAGGGTACATGGGACCTAAGGGTACCTGGCTCAGCTGCTGGTGGTCTTTCCTATAGCCACTCTCCCCTTCTACCTTGCTGACAGAACTCGATTTGGGCACGTGGGTCAGTGAGCCAGCCTAGAAAAACCACCTGCCCCAGCCTTCCTAGCACATGGGATAACAAGTGACAGTGTGGGCCAGTGAGACATAAGCAGAAGCTGATGGACGAGGCTTCCCAGAAAGCTCTTTCAAAGAAGGCAGACCCACATGTGATTAACTTTTTATCTTTTGTTCATTTCTTCTCACTTGGAATACAGTCCTTGTGCTGAGTGCCGGTGACGCTGCCGCCAGTTACATGAGCACCGGATGTCAAATGTGGCCTGGGTGGACAGGAGGAGCCGGGGGTCTCTGACGGTATCATGGGGCCGCTGGAACCCAGTGGGGGATTCCTTTCCTCTGGGCTCTTATTATCTGAGGAAAAGAGCACCCAATGTATTCAAGGCAAAGCTCTTCAGGTTTCCTGTCGCCGCTGCAGAATGGGAATTTGTGGAAATATGAACTGCTTGATTGATGCCTCAGAGAAAAAGTGCAAACATTCAATGCCAAAATTTTAAAAGTAGGCAATGAGCAGGTTTCACGTTTTCTATTGAGGTTGTTTCAAATTTGCATTGCTGATCTATCTCTGAAGGACACAGCAACTCCTGTGAAGGGAACAGGGATTATAGAGGTAAGAAGTGAAGATGCCATTTCTTTGGGTTCTCAAGAGCAGTGCTTTTGAACTGAAAATGTGAAAACTGGCTCTACTGGCAGCTAGACCATGGTTTCCCACCTGCACATCATGACGCTCAGCCAAGCCCTCTGCCCCCACCCCACAGCTGTGTGGAACAAGACCACTCCCCTAACCCAAAAATGACCAAACAACCCCTTCTGATGAATCTCAGCGGCCCCTGCTCCTTCACCAGTTACAACCAGCTCTGTGTAGTGCTCTGGCCTTCTAGATATCCGATACCCAACTGCTCCGTTCCCCTTAACACATCCAACCTAAGACTGCCCCACCTGCCAACTTCCTTCATCCCTTCGGAGAATCACCCAGCACAAGGTGGATCTTGTAAGAAGCCCCTTCCAGCTCCTCTGTCTGAACCTCTAGGGCCAATGGCTCCTGTGGCAGCCCAATGAACCCAACAGCTGTTTTCTTGATTATGGGTGAGCTCTAGTGATTTTTGATTACTACTTTTGATCAAGCTTTCACAGGACACTCTGGTGTATTAATTATATTATGATCAAACACAATGTGTGCCATGTTTTCTTCTTCTTCTTCTCCTTCTTCTACAAAGCAAATAAGATGCTACTACCCTTTAGGAAAATCTAGAAGACATCAATAAGCAAATCCACCATTCCTGAGTATTTCATAAAATGAATATTTCATAGGCATAGAGCCATGCCTTTGAGGCTCTGTCACAGTAGAAGCTTGTGACTGGTTGGGGAAATCACTATGTCAAAGGATTTTCATGGGTGTCATAGACCAGGTTTCCTAGAAAGCAAGGCTAGGGCAGCCAAGAGTGTGGGACAAGGCCAGGAAGGCTGAAAAGGAAATGCAAATTGGTGCCTTCCTGAGCTGGCTGCTGTCATCCTAATTTTATGCTGCACAACTGGAGTCAGAACAGTCAGGGAGGAGGCGAGGGTTAAGTGCCAGCTCCCTCCTGCCTCTGCTGGGTTTATTGGGACTCTCCTGCACTTGCCACCTGCCTCTCAGGGTAGCCCTGGGGAACGGGGTCTCAGACTCTCAGAAGCAGAGTCTCAGTGGGGTCTGGCATCTTGGATGTGGGCCCAAACATGGCCAGGCTAGGGCACAGCCTGCAGCCTGGGGAGGAAGAGAGGGGAGAGGTGATGGGGGCATGGCTAGGGGTCTTCACTGAGTCAGCAACTGGGGGCCCCCAAGGCTGGCAGGGGGCATACAAGCAGCACAGATTTCATAGACATGTAGCCATTGACGTGTTAGTACTACTGCAGTTTTTGAGCTTCAGTCCAAGTTGACTCCATCATCTCTGGAAAAGGGACAGTTCAGGCCCTCCAGTGGAAACTGGCAAACTTTCTCTGTAAAAAGCCAGAGAATAACTATTTCAGGCTTGCTGGCCATATGATCTCTGTTGAAACTACTCCACTCTGCTATTATAGGGTGAAAGCAGAAGCTGTGGATAGTATGTAAATGAACAAGCGTGAGTGTGTTCCAAGAAAACTTTGTTCATGGACCCTGAAATTCAAATGTCATATAATTGTCGTATGTCATAAAGTGTTTTGTTTTTTTTTTGATTTATAAAAAATTAAAAATAAAAATAAAAAGTATAGGATAGTCGCTATCAACTCAAACAGAAAGTAAGTGTTGGCAAAGATGTGGACAAAAGGGAACCCTTGTACACTGTTGGGGGGATTCTAAGTTAGTGCAGCCACTATGGAAAACAGTATGGAGGTTCCTCAAAAATTAAAAATAGAACTACCTTATGATCTAGCAATTTCACTTCTGGGTATTTATCTGAAAAAAATAAAAACACTTATTTGAAAACATGTGCATCACCATGTTCACTGCAGCATTATTTACAGTAGTCAAGATATGGAAACAACCTAAGTGTCCATCAATGAAGGAATGGATTTAAAAATATTCTATTATTTAAAAAATATTCTGTACAATGGAATATTTTTCAGCCATAAAAAAAAAAAAAAAGATGAAATCTTGCCATTTGTGACAACATGGATGGACCTGAAATGCATTACACGAAGTGAAATGAGTCAGAGAAAGACAAATACTGTTTGATTTCAATTACACTACGTGGAATTTAAAAAACAAAAACAAAAATTTAAAACCCTGAGCTTATAGATACAGAGAACAGATTGGTGGTTGTCAGAGAACAGGGGTGACAGGGTGGTGAGAGGTGGGCACAATGAGTGAAGGGTGTCAAAAGGTACAAATGTCCAGATATAAAATAAATAAATCACAGGGATGTGATGACTATAACTGATAACATTGTATTTTGTATTTGAAAGATGCTAAGAGAGAAAGTCTTGAAACTTACCACAAGGAAAAAATTATGTGACTATATATGGTTACTGATGTAACTAGAGTCTTCGTGATGGTCATTTCCCAGTGTATGCAAATACCAAGTCATGATGTTGTGCACCTGAAACTAAGGTAAGGGTATATGTTAATTCTATTGCAATAAAAAGAAATAAAGTGGGGCAGCCCCTTTGGAAAACAGTATTCTGGTTCCTCAAAAAGTGAAAAATAGCCCTGGCTGTGTGTGGCTCACTTGGTTCGGGCATCATCCCATAAGCCAAAAGGCCGATGCTCAGTCAGGGCTGAGAATCATGTCTGATTGCAGATTTGATCCTCAGTCAGGGCTCATGGGAGAGGCAGCCAATCAATGTTCTTCTTCTCACATCAATGTTCCTCTCCCTATATCTCTCCCACTTTCCCCTCTCTCTAAAATCAATAAGCATGTCCTCTGGTGAGGCAATACATTAAATATATAACTAAAAAACACAAACAAATAAAAAGAAAAAATACATGGACAACAGGTGGGATTGACTTTGCGGGGAAGGGGTGGGTGGGGAGGGGGACAGGGGAGCAAAAAGGGGATGGATGTGATACAACAACAATAAAATTTAAAAAAAAAGAAAAAATAGAGAGCTACCATATATAATCCAGCAATTGCACTGTTGGGTATATATTCAAAAGAATTGGAAACAGGATCTCAGAGAGAATATCTGTACACCCACATGCATATCAGCATTATTCATGATAACCAAAGGATGGAAAGAACCCAAGTATTCATCAACAGAGGAATGACTAAAGAAAGTGTGATGTATACAATGCAATTATTCATCAGCTTTAAAAAGGAATGAAATTCTGACACAAGATACTACATGGATGAACCTCAAGGACATTATGCTAAGTGAAATAAGCCAGTCACAAAAAGACAAATGCAGTATTCTACCATTTATATTGAATAGTCAAATTCATAGAGATAGAGAGTTAGGTGGAGGCTACCAGGAGCTGAGGGGAGAGGAAGTGAGTTGTTTAATGAATATAGTTTCAGTTTTTCAAGATGGAGTGTTCTGGAAATGGATGGTAACGATGGTTGTACAACAGTGTGACCTGATGTCATTGAACTATACACATAAAAAATGGTTACAATGGAGCCCTGGCTGGTAGCACAGTGGATAAGGTGCCGGCCTGCGAACGAACCCAAAGGTCGCAGGTTCGATTCCCCAGCCAGGGCACATAACCAGGTTGCAAACCAGGTCTCCAGTCAGGTCTGTGGCTGGAGACAGGTGAAACGCAACCGTACATTGATGTCTCTCTCCCTCTCTGCCTCTCTCCCTCCTCCTCTTTCTAAAATAATTAAATAAAATCTTAAAAAAAGAAAAATGGTTACAATGGTAAATAAGTTATTTATTCTTGATCACAATTTTTAAAAAATGCAAAAGCCATTCTTGGCTCATGGACTGTACAAAAACAAGTGGTCGGCACAGTTGGCCCAGGCACCATAGCTGTCCTACAGGATTGTATTAGCATACCCAATCCTCCCTAATTCAGAAATGGCCAAAAATTCCACATGCAACATAATGAAGCAATGTAGTCCCTAAGGAAGAGCTTAGGTGGGTCATCTTTGTTTTGTCGTGAGTGAAAGAAAAAGTGCTATTTTTATCGAAAAATAAAAATAAAATTTGACCAGGGCTCCACAAACATCAACATGGGAAATACTTTTGAGCTTTTTCTTTTCTTTTCTTTTTTAAGATTTTATTTCATTATTTTTAGAAGCAGGGGAAGGGAGAGAGGCAGAGAAGGAGAGAGACATCAATGTATGGTTGCTTTTCACCTGCCTCCAGCCATAGACCTGACTGGAGACCTGGTTTGCAACCTTGTTATGTGCCCTGGCTGGGGAATCGAACCTGTGACCTTTGGGTTCGTTCGCAGGCCGGCACCTTATCCACTGTGCTACCAGCCAGGTAAGCCTTTTCTTAAACCCATTTGCCTTCCTTGTTAAGGATGAAAACATTTTTTTTGCTGAGCCTTCACTTTCATGATTTGGGTGCAAATAACCCGCCTCTAATCATCAGAGCATCTTTGTCTTTCTGGTTCTTTCTGTTATTTTTGGAGTAAGTGTAAGTTACCAGGTGCCTTTTTGGCTCCTTGTTGATAACACTGTTCTTTATAAAAAGCTCATTGCAGATCAAATGTAGAGGAATGGCTGAGCGTGTGATTACACAACCAGCTTGAAACATTACATGGCCCTTTAAGAGAAAGAATGAGGTGTTTACGTACTATCACAGAAAATATTGCTCAAATGGGCTGAAGAAGGAAAAATAGAACAGTGGTGGATGAACACAGTGACTTCAGCTATGCTAGATACGTGTATACATGTCTGAGCTGGGAGGGACCTCAGAGAAGTTAAAATGGCTGTGGACACATTTGGGGATGTGGTGGGACTGGTACTATGAAAAGGAAAGTATTCTAGATCCAGAGTGTTCTGAGTTCAAATTCTGTCATTCCTGGGTTCATAGCTCATCTACCCTGAGCCGCAACTTCTTACTTTCCATTTGTAGATTAAAATAAGAGCCGACTCAAAAAGCAGTAGGGCCCTGGCCAGGTGGCTTAGCTGGTTGGAGCATCATCCATCATCTGGTATACCCCAAGGTTGTGGGTTTGATCCCTGGTCAGGGCACATACGTAGGTTTCAGGTTCGACCCCTTGGTCGGGTCATGCTCAGGAAACAACTGATCAGTTTCTCTCTTTCCCCTTCCCTCTCTGAAATCAATAAACATATTCTTAGGTAAGAATTCTTCTAAAAAATAAAAGCAGTAGGAATAAGTCTTATGGGAGAAAGACAGTTAAAGCATTGTTACAAAATGGTCATAATAAATTTAAAGACATGAAAGTACTTCTAGTTAATAACAGTACGTTCATTGTAGAAAGCTTGAGAAACAGATGAAAATTTTAAAATATAAAATAAAATTCACCCATAATCCTATCAGCCAGACATGGCTGCAGTTTAAGATCTTAGTCTTAAGACCTTAAAGTCTGCAGTGCTACAGACTCTTTTTAGTCCTGGATCTACCTGGCACTCTTTAGGAAGTTACTTCATTACCCTCAGTCTTAGTTTCCTGTTCTGTAAAATGGGTCCAATAAATCTGCTCTCAAGGTTGTGTGTGCATTAAGAGAATGTAACAAACGTGCTGAACCTGGTGGATAACAAACACTCAACAAGCTGAGCATTTTATTTGATTATTAACATCGCTGTCACTATTCCTTGCCCTTAAACCCACAAACTCATGCATTATTTGCCCTAGAACATCCTCTATGTGAGTGGCAGCAGCCCTCCACAAAAATCTGTATGTATCCAACTCAGCTGGGAAGGGTAAGAGCTCTAGCAGAAAAGTGGCCAGCTTCTCCAAGAAAGAGTCAGTAACGCCAATCCCTATTTTATTAAAACTTCACTAGTATATTATTGACACCACACTAATAAATTGTGCATCTTTAACTGTGTAAAGATAGGCAATCACTCACTAAACCATCACCACAATCAAGAGGGAGCATACCCAGAACCCCAACATTTCCGCGTGCCCTGGAGCCCCTCCCCACAGACACCCACTGACCTGTTTCTGTCACTATAGACTGCACCTGCTAGAACTTTATCCAAACTGTCACACAGCATGCGTTCTTTTTTTTTTGCCCAGTTTCTTTCACGCAGAATAATGACGCTGTCCCTGTTGTTGGACAAGTTAGAGGTCCCTCTCTTCAGATTGTTCAGCAGTGAGCATTCCACCATTGGGATGTACCCCAATTTGATGATCCCTTTAACTGTTAGGGGTGCTTCCATTTTTGGACTATTACAAGAAAGGCTGCTATAACCCTTCTGTACAAATCTTGATGTGGACATATCTGGTTCTGGTTTCTCTCAATCTAATTAAAAAACCCAGGATTCTCTTCAGATACTGGTCGTGTCCAGCCTTTTTCTCAAGAATGCAGTCGGGGGATGCACCCCGCATCTGGGCCATATGTCTGTGCAGTTTGTAACAGGGCTGTTCTCTGTACTCTGTGGTCACAGAACAGAAAGTGCCCCTTTCTCTTGCTCAGAGTCCCTTAGGTCAGTAGGATTTTTTGGCTGGATGTGTGTGGCACAGGTGCAGGGACCTGCAGTTAAGGATCCTCCCCAGGGTGGGGCTCCCGGGATGGGAGGCCTGAGTCTGCAGCCGTTTTGGCATCTCAGCTGCCCTACAGGGCAGGGAAACAAGGGGAAACCGAGGCACAGAAAAAGCTGTATCACTTGAGATTGTTACGCCAGGTACCCTCTGCCTTCGCTTTCCTACTGGCCTGACCTTGTCTTTAAGGAAGACGCGGGATGCCTGGAGTGACTTTGCCTCACAACAAGGCTTGACACCTTGGGGTCTTCTTAATTGGAAAGGAACGTCTACTTTATTTACCAATTAACTCTTCATTCCTCCTCATGGGCAGTGCTTCCCCCAACCCCCGGGTTCTATAATCGTGTATTTCCACTGTCATGAAGTTCACCCCAAAATAAATAAATATCAGCACCCCCACAGATGTCTCCTTATTTGCCGAAGGAAAAAGAAGATAAACACAGTTATTGTGACTCACAATATTTGTGTAAAAGGCACCACACTAGAGCCTTCCTAAGTACTCCCAACAATAATATTTTGGGAACTTTATTTTTTTTTTTTTTAATCTCAGATGGCTCCATGCCAGTGAGATTCAGCTTCAGGCTCTTCCCCCCAATACTAATATCAAGGGTCAGTCAGCAGAGTTTGGGGGGATGTCCTGGTGCTTCCAGGAATCACCTTCTCCCCCAAGACCTGGTGGCTGGTTTCTGCTCTTCAGCAGCATTGGGAGCCACCCAGACTCTGCAGCACTGGAGATTTTTGCCGACCTGCTTACCAAGGACTAAAGCAGGGTCTGTCCCACTTGAGTGACTAACTGGTGGAGCCCCCAAAGGGCAGATGGACCAGCGGGCTGGGCCCCGCCCCCAGCACTGGGCCTCAGCAAGTCTGGGCTGTGGCCTGAGCATTTATTTGCATTTCTATCGCTTCCCCGGGGCTGCTGATGCGGCTGGTCCTGGGACCCACTCTGAGAACCACTCACCTGAAGCCTTTCTTTCCTTCCAACGCTGCCTAACGCGCTAACTCCCCGCTGGGGGCTGCAGCAGAGGCCTGAGGAGACTCCCCACCGGGGTTGGGAGGAATAAGAAAGGCCACTTGGCTGGTCCCCAGGCCTGGGTGAAGTATCAAGGCCCAGAGTCTGCCTGGTACCTGACAGCTTTCTTTCTGGAAGGGACCTAGATTAGTTCACTCCCTGAGGACGACTCTGCAGAGACACACGTCCTGGATTCTTCGTGGCTGCCTGAAGGTGAGGGTGTCAGCCCAGTTCCTGGGGCAGAGCCAGAGAGAGGAGTAGCCTCGGACCCCACCCAGTCTGTATGGGGTGTCCACAGACGGCGCCCAGCGCTCGCCAATGACCCAGCGTTGGGAACAAGTGACACTGGGTGAGTCCAAGGAGCCTGAGACCTGGGACTGGAGGACCTGTGCCTGTCAGGGGCCATCAGAGGGGCTGAGTGCGGGGAAATGAAGGTGGAGAGCACGTGAGGGCAGCAGTGACTCAGCCGACTCACTTGGCGCCCTGTGTCCGGGCCGCAAATGAGCACAGTACAGCTCAGGGCAGGGCTCCAGGGCCTGGTGCTGCCACCTTGGCCTCTTGTCTCCCTGGTTTCTGACCTGGGCCCCGGCCGTGATGTCTGTGGTTATTGAAACACACACACACACACACACACCCTCCCTGGAGGCCCTTGCAGATCCCATTTGAACATTCCTAGACTGTTTGGTATCAGACCTCCCAGGGGCCTGGCCCACACTGCTTCCTGTTTCCTCATCCAGTTTCCCCATTCCTGGTCCTTGATGCCCCCTCTACCCTACCTTACCCCCTGCACTTGGAGGCTGGTTAGTGAGCCTGGCGGAAGCCTGAGACTCAGTCCCCAGCTTGCTGGTAAGAGCTGGAGCCCCTTGGTGCTAAGGGGCTCACCAGCCTGCTTTCAAGCCCTTTCAGGCTTCACATGCTGATGTCCAACCCCAGGCCTGACAAGTGGGGCAGGTCTGGGGCTACGCACTTCTCCTTGGAAAGGTTACTTAGCCTCCGTGCGCAGCAGATTCTCCCATCGTGTCAGAACTGTTGTGAGGGCCATGTTAAGAGAATGCTCATAAAATGCATATTGATGTGTCCCTCCGGCCCCCTCCCCCTCTTCCAGAACTGTGGTCCACTTTGACCCCAGAGTCTAGCAGCAGAACTTTGCCCTCCTGTTGGAGATCTGGAGCTCAGGCTGAATACTGGGTGGGGGTGCGAGGGTGGGGCCGGAATCAAGGCAGAACAGGTGAAGCTGGAAGGCTAGAAGGGTGGTCTGGGCCCCCAGCTCCCAACCCTTTCCCTCGAATCATGGAAGTTCAGGTGACTTGGGGATCTGAAAAAGAGTAGATGCTCTGTAAAGGTGATTCTTGGAATGTGAAAAGATTCATCAGCAAGGGTCCTGGGACGGGAAGAGACTGAGGGGGCCATTTTCCTCCTCTGAGTTGGAACTGATTCTGGTATTATTCCCTGGGCAGCTAACCTTTTCTGTTAGAAGAAGGTAAAGGGGTCCTGAAGCCTCTACCCATAATGTTTCAAATGGAAAGTCAGATAGCCAGAGGGGGTGGTTCCTGTAAGGAATAGTAACCCCACTTAACACAGTGTCCTTCTTTCCTGTTGACCTCACAACCAAGTGGGACTGGCTCCAAGAGGCAGGGTGGTCCAGGGGTAGACGGGTGGGGGGACAGAGGAGCAGATGGAGGCAGGAAGGGCTTGCTTGAGGCAGTTTTTGGTTCGGCACAGGGTACAGCTTCCCCCAGGCCTGGGGCTGCCGGCACAGCAGGCCTCCCCTCCACGTGCCTCTGCCCACCAGGGCCTCACCCAGGCTCAGGTCCCTCTTCCTCGGAGACCTTCGGCATTCTGTTCTCCAGGCCCAGCTGCTGCTCGCAGTCCTTCGGGGTGTGCTGTGGCAGGCTTGTGTTCCCGAAGCCGCACTGTGAGGGCCTCAGCCCTCCTACTCGGTGACCAGCACAGTTCTAACCCACGGAGTCCCAGAAAGTCACCTTTGCTCTGCTGAGGAAGTAAGGCAGGATAGTAAGAAGCTAGGAAAGTTCCTTAGCACATAGAATGGGGAAGCTGAGACAGATAGCTGAGCAGGCTGGCTGACTGGTCCAGCGATTTACGGCCAGATACCGTCACCAGGGTGTAAAGTCCGGGGTGCTTAGCCACAGGCAAAACTGGCACAGGACCTTGCCCCCAGGGTGGCCTCTCCTCCTCTAGCATATAGAGCCAACACCAGGCCTCAGGTGTATTTCAGCTCCAGGCTCAGAAAAGCAGCAAAACCAGACGGATCACTCCAGGAGCAGCTGCAGACCCTCTGCCCTGCAGCTGACCAATCAGTAGAGACCATGCCCCTAAAGGGCACACCTGGGAAAGATGATGACTATTGTATTAAAATCCCCCTCTAAGACCTTCAACTCCCGGGGCTCACTCTCCCTCCTGCTCTCCTGGCTTGCCTGTGCCTTTCCCTTCCCAGTCTTCCCCACACAGGCACGCCCCTCCTGAGCTCTAAGGGTCCCCCACCAGGGGGCGATGGGCAGCAGCAGCTCCTCCGGGACTTGGCCCCTGACCCTGTCTCCAAGGCCCCCTTTCCCGGACTTCTCAGCGGACACAAGCATGCCTGCCTCCTCCCTCTCCTGTTGCTTCTTCTGTCTTAGCCCCTTCCTTGTTTCACTGTCCCCAGCTTTAAATAAACATCCTCTCAAAATCACTTGGACTTGTACTGTGAAGTCTTTCCCACCACAAGGCAGATGGGCTCCAGGCCAGCAGCTCTGAAGAAAGGAGTATTTCACTGTGGTTTTTGGATGATGCCAACTGGTTCTGCTCTTCGCAGTGGAGATTTCAGCATGTGCCTCTCACCCTTACCGGTCTCCCTCTCCTGTCCTTGCACGGCTATCCCAACCATTGACCAACGGTGCTAAAGAGGAGACCAGAGCCAAGCAGAGGACCTGGGGTCCCGAGGCCCATGAGGTCTCCAGCTTGGGCGAAGTGGTGTTCCCCTCCAGAGAGGACACCCAGGTTATTATCAAGAGGCTGAAGGAGGTGCCACCCATGTTTTGGGTTCCTTTCCTGAGACCAGGGGCTTGTCTCGGGCCTCACAGCTATAATGAGAATGTGGTCCAGGCCAAGCCACCCCAAGGCAGGCCTCAGCAGTATGCTGCTTATTCTGAGCGTAAGGCAGTCGACACCCTGTGGGCTTAAGAGAAACTTCTGCACCCCCGACCCCCCATCCACTTACTGTCTAGAATTTAAATTAGAAGCTGAGTCCATGATGAGTTATCTCCAGTAATGATGATTTTTTGCTTCTCTCTATGGCAGGGCAAGCTAACAAGTACTGAACAGCTCTCTCTGCTGGACCTTCTGAAGCCTTAGAGCTCAGAATGTCTTATGTACCTGTTTCCCTTTCCACCTCTGAGCTGCTCATGGATGTGAGGTTTCTCTTAAGTACGCAGGGTTCACATACATACATACATGATTAAATTTGGTAGTTTCCTCTTGCTAACCTGTCTCATGTCTCTTTGATGATGACACGAGTCAAAAGAACCTTGAGGGTAGAGGCAAGTTTCTTCCTCTCCCAAATAACATTTATGTAAAATGTACTGTTTGTATTAGCTTAGCAAGGGGTGCCATAACTCCGACCCATGAGCCTACCTGTGTGGCCCTAAGAGGGGCTCAGCCCGCCCTGAAGGAGAGGCGGGGGGGTGGGGTCTGAGGCTGGATTGGGCAGCACCTCCCGGGCCTGCTAAATGGCTCCTGTGGGCCTTGGAGTCCCCTCCCCCAAGTCCATTTTGTCATCCTCAAATGGCAAAAGAAGGGTTCCAGGGGAACGGCTGCCAAAGCAAAGCTCCTCTTCTCCTCTCCCACCTGCTGTGGCTGGTTGAACTGGAACTGCAGGAAACTTCAGAAAACTGAGTCTGGGTTTGAGAAAACACCCTATGAACTGTAATTGGAAACCTGAATCCTGCCAAATCCCCATCCCCTCATTTGCTAGGATGGCTGAAAACGTAAACTAACTCTTGGTACTTGTACAAATACTGATGTAGAGAATTTAAGATATGCAGGTTATAGCCCTGGCTGGTGGCACAGTGGATAAGGCACAGGCCTGTGAACCCAAAGGCTGCTGGTTCGATTCCCAGCCAGGGCACATAACCAGGTTGCAAGCCAGGTCTCCAGCCAGGTCTCCAGCCAGGTCTGTAGCTGGAGGCAGGTGAAGGGCAACCATACAATGATGTCTCTCTCTCTCTATGCCTCTCTCCCTTCCCCTCTCTCTAAAAATAATAAATAAAATCTTAAGAATAAAAAAAAAAAAAAGACACACAGGTTATGACCTATCTCCTGAATACATTTTAGTGGTCTGTTTATAAAGGTTTTCACATAATTTCTCATTATGTGGATAAAGTACTTTCAAATAGAATGACTGGGTTTAACCATTTCAATCTCTTAACTGAACCTGTCTCTTTAGTTCCTTAAGCATTTAGGTAAAATAGTATGTGCCCCCAAATTCCAAGATATAAGTTAATAGGACAATGAATTGTGAAAGTTAATTTGAGGCAGTGAATAATTTATTTATTTTTTGTTACAAATGTCTTTGAAATTTAGTATTTTTAGTTGTTTTCTTTTAAACCACACCAAAATAAATAAATAAGAGCCAAAGTGATCATTATTACATCACTACGCTGTTATTGGTTACAGGTTTTAATTTCCCCCATGTCCCCTATAAATAACAGGGGCTTCCTATCAGAGATAAAGGAGCCATAGGAGGGAGCCTGCATCTGTGCCTCATTGAAAGGGACAATTATGACCCAAAATGTCCTCTTGTGACATGAGGATGCAACTGTCGGTCTCTTCAGCTCTTTATTGGGGTCCAACTAAAAGTGACCTGCAAAAGTTGGTGTGAGCTTCGCAGTTTTAAAGCAGCTTTCTGCCTATGAATGGTTAAAAGGTAAACTGAGGCATATTCAACACTTCAAGGGTTGGCCGGAGCAACACTCAGCCGGAATCAAGCAGTGTCAAACCAGGAGTGGACACAGGAGCCCTCCGCCCGAACACGCAGGACGACTTACAGAGGGAAGGGGCAGACGCAAAGGAAGGAAACTGGCTGGTTGTAGCTTAAAGTCGAGTTGCCTGTTTGTGATCGGTGGTCCTTAGCATTTGATTTCCTAACTTTGAGACATCGACAGGCTTCGAGTTTGGTTGGCGTGTGCTGACCACCACGGCGTTAGTCACCTCAGTCTAACGGGATCCTTGTTCAGTTAAGTCAACAACAACAATACCTTGGCAGAGCAGGTGCTGGGCTCTTTTTCAACGCCAGGCTGTTTCATGTGTCAGTTATTTCATTACTGACAAGGACTCTATTCTATTAATTTCTCTAAGTCAATTTAAAATATTTTTCCAATCCATTTATTTTTTCCTTTTTTTCTGAATTTATTAGGGTGACACTTCTAACAAAATTATACAGGTTTCAGGTGCACCGTTCTACAGCACACCATCTGTACACTGTGTTGTGTGCTCACCACCCCAACTCAAGTCTCTGCCCATTTTATCACTTACCCCACTCCATTCCCCTCTACTCCCCTAACCCCTTTCCCACCTGCCATCACCACACTGCTTTTTGTGGGGTTTTTGGGTTTATTTCTATTGAGTTACAAAATTAGGTGGTGGTTGGAATGTTTACATTAATTATGACTCCCACTCCTAGCCTCATGTCTGCTCTGGGAGATTCTGAAAAGCCACTCTTGGGATCACTTACCCATTTGCACTGAGGCTCTAGGATGATGGGTGTTTCCTTAATCGTCCAGGCGGTGTGGCCTTTTCAGTTCTGCGAGGAGTTGAGAAATACATTAAATTTGGAAAATAATGTTGTTCGCTCCAGATGGAAGTACAGAGCAATACAAAGAGAGTACAAAGTTTTCATACTTGGCTTAACAGTATGAAACCAAGAGGACCTGAGCTACAGGGCAGAAAACTAAACAAATCTTAACAGGACTTGAGTGTAATTAAACAGGGCACGCCTTTTAATATAAAACATACACATAAGCTTCAAATATGGTAGTAAATGGTATTATCAACTTAGAAGTCACATGGCAAGATGACAAGGCATAGAATGAACCTTTTGGCCAGAGAAGACCAAACCTCAGGCGTAGAGAAATCAGACTCTCAGAATACTGGTCAGTTTATTTTAAAGCATGTGATGTCTCCTCTGAAGGATCAGCACTGGCCATTAACCTCCTGAAGAGAAACATGGCAGAGACACAAAAGTAGCAGTGCTAAGCTACGCTTTACTTTTTTTTTTTTTTTTTTTAACATTTTTTTTTTTATTGTTGTTGTATTACATCCATCCCCTTTTTGCTCCCCTCTGTCCCCCCACCCACCCACCCATTCCCCCCCGCTTTACTTTTTATTCTTGTGCACACATAGGTGTCTCTCATTTTGGAATCATACAATTTGGAAAGGGAAACCCAACTAAGGTATGTCCCCCTTTCTCTTCAAAGAACTAACCTGTTTACATTATGGACTAGAACCCTGATTCTTTAATGTTTCTGACAAGTTCTATTCTAATACATGGGCTGGTGTGAGTGGTCCAGAATCATATTCTTTCCTCTTTATTAACCTGAACCCCCCTTTTTGGAATAGCAGGGACTGTCTTATGAGGGTTTATTTAGAGATGCTAGGAGGGCTGTTGAGGTCCTACTGGGAAAGATTCTTGCTTTTCTCATTGGGGGTACAAGTTCCTAACTCGTTTTTGGTACCGTCACTTTACATTCTCTAGACAATTCAGCAAAATGGCACATGATCCAATTCCAATACCCAGAAAAAGTTCCTGAAAGCCGAGCTATAAGGCAGCCTCACATGCGGAATCTGTGCGGGACCTGTTTATCTAGAGGCCATGACGTTGACCTTTTCGAGAAGAGTAGAATGTAGGATCCATCAAAAAGTCTAACACAGGCTGGAAACTCAGCTCTAAACTGCTCACCCAGACAGGCGTGGAACACATTCCTGAGCATCAGACATGCGCGGCTCTAAGGAATGACAGGATCCTGCATGGCACGCTATAGGTCCTCAATGCCAAGTCTGTTGAATAAATAAACAACGACCACAGTATATCAGAAATCAGCCTAGATAGATTCTTAACTGCTAGACGATCAGATATCACCATCAAGGAAGACTCCTGGGAACTATTTTTCTGCAAGTGGGTCTGTGGAAGAGAAGAGCTTCATCACTGCTGACACAGATACTTTCCTTTCCTGATGTTTCACAGAAGGTATGCACAGGACAAGCTCAATATTCTCTCTACATGTCTGATTCACCTGAGCCTGGCAGCTGATGAGATTGATTGGATTACAACTGAACTAATCAGGCCTACCCTGTGGGACCTTCGCCTGATAGCTGAGCACAGATCAACTGGATTAAAAGCTGAAGGGCACAAAGACGGTGGATCTCTGGTTGGCTCCAGCAGTCTGACTAAGCCCAGACTATGGAATGATCCGATGTCGCCAGAGGTGAATACAGGAAGTAAACAAAGTGCACCTCCACATGACAGAAGGTCACACCACAAATACAGGAACTCAAAATAGCCCAATCCAAAAAGCAAAAGCAAACAAGAAGAGGCACCTAAAAATGGGGAGAAAAAGACAGTTGATCACCAAAAGGAAAGGATGAATCCCCAGAAAGACTGCTGAATGAAATAGGGGCAAGCAAACTCTCAGACATGGAATTCAAAATAATGATGACAGAGAAGCTCAATGAGTTTAGCGAGCTCAAAACAAACTACAAACAACTCCAAGGGACCTACAAACAACTCCAGGGAAGCTACAAGGAACTTACCGAGAACTACATCAGCATTAAAAAGGACATAGAAACTATCAATAAGATCCAGGAGGAAATGAAGAACACAACTTCTGATTAAAGAACATGGTAGAAGGAATCAACAGCAGGCTAGATGAAGCAGAGGATCAGATCAGTGCGCTGGAGGACAACGTAGAAAAATACTCTAAGATGCTGCAACAAAATGAAAATGAAGACATTTTAAGGGTGCTGCAGGACAACATAAAATGCAATAATATCTATGTCAAAGGAATACCAAAAGGAGAAGAGAAACAAGGGATAGAATCCTTGTTTGAAAAAATAATAATAGAAAACCTCCCTAACTTGATGAGCAAAAATATCAAGTTCAGGAATGATAGAGGGTCCCAATGAAAATGAACCCAAACAGACCCACTCCAACACATATCATAATTTAAATGGTAAACTTCAAAGACAAGGAGGGAATCCTGAAAGCATCAAGAGAGAAACAGCTAATAACATATAAGGAGGTTCCAATAAGGTTATCAAATGATTTCTCAACAGAAACAATACAAGCCAGAGGGAATGGCAAAAAATATATTCCAAAGAATGAAAACCAAAGCCTGCAACCAAAAATACTCTACCCAGCAAGGCTCTCCTTCAAAATGGAAGGTAAAATGAGTTTCCCAGACAAAAGGCGGCTAAAAGAATACATCTCCACCAAACAGCATTGCAAGAGACGCTAAAGGGTCTGCTTTAAAAAAATGAAGAAACAATATTTACAATAGCCAAGTGCTGGAAACAGCCTAAGTGCCCATCAGTGGGTGAATGAATCAAAAAGCTTTGGTACATTTACACAATGGAATACTACACAGCAGAAAGAAGGAACTCCTACCCTTTGCAACAATGTGAATAGAACTGGAAAGTATTATGCTTAGTGAAATAAGCCAGTCAGTGAAAGACAAATACATATGATCTCAGCCATTATAGGACACTAATGAACAAAACAAACAAATAAGCAAAACAGAACCAGATACATGAAGACAATGAATAGACCTTCAGTGGGCAGAGGGGAGGAGGAGGAGAAGAGAGGAAGGGGAGCAGTTTAGTCAAGGAACTAGCATGGAAGAACCATGGACAGAAACAACAAGGAGGACTGACTTTGGTGGGGAGCAGGGTGGGTGGAGAAGGGGAGAGAGGGGAGGGGAAATGGGATGAATGTAAAACAACAATAATAAAATTAAATTTAAAAAATGAAACAGAGAAAGAGAGGAACATAGGTACAAGGGGGAAAAATGTCAAATAAGTATGTGTCAGTAATAACTGTAAACGTAAATGGAGTAAATGCATCAATCAAAAGAAACAGGGTACCTGAATGGGTAAGAAAACATGACCCACATATATGCTGTCTATAAGAGACCCACCCCCAAAAAAAAGTTCGACACAGACTGAAAGCAAAGGGAAGGAAATACATATTTCAAGCAAATGGACATGAAAAAAAGGCTGAGCCCTGGCTGGTAGAACAGTGGATAAGGCCCCAGCCTGCGAACCCAAAGGTCACTGGTTCAATTCCCCAGCCAGGGCACATAACCAGGTTGCAAGCCAGGTCTCCAGCCAGGTCTGTAGCTGGAGGCAGGTGAAAGGCAACCATATATGGATGTCTCTGTCCCTCTCTGCCTCTCTACCTGCCTCTCTCTCTATAAATAATAAAATAAAACCTTTAATTTTTTTTTTCATTTTAAAAAGGCTGGGGTAGCAATACTTATTTCAGACAAAATAGATTTTACAATGAAGGCCATAAAGAGAGACAAAGAAGGAAATTTCTTAATACTTAAGGGAACCATCCAAGAAAATGATATAACCCTTGTAAACAGATACGCACCCAACAGAGGGGCACCCAAACACATAAGGAGAATCTTAAGAGGACTTCAAGGGTATCAACAGCAACACACTAATAATAGGGGATTTCAATACCCCATTAGCAACAATGGACAGATCTTCCAAGTAAAAAAACGCCAAGGATATTGTGGCATTGAATACTCTAGATGAAATGGACTTAACTGATATATACAGCACTTTTCACCCCAAAATAGCAAAATACACATTCTTTTCAAATGCACATGGAACATTCTCAAAGGTAGACCACATGGTAGGTCACAAGACAAGCCTCCACAAATACAGGAAAATTGAAATCATACCGAGCATCTTCTCAGATCACAATGGCTTGAAACTAGAAACCAACCTCAAGGGAAAAAACCAGAAACATTCTAATTCATGGAGACTGAATAACATGCTATTAAGTAATAGTATTGAAAGGGTTAACAATGAGATCAGAGAAGAAATCAGAAAGTTTCTGGAAACAAATGACAATGAATACACAATAGTCCAAAACCTATGGGACACAGTGAAGGCAGTTCTCAGGGGGAAATTTATAGCAGTAAAGGCCTACCTAAAAGGTTAGAAGAAGCTTATACAAACAACCTAAACATAAAGCTACAAGAACTAGAGGAGCAACAACAAAGCCCAGAGCAAGTAGAAGGATGGAAATAATCAAGATCAGAACAGAATTAAATGACATAGAGAATAAAAGATTGATCCAAAGGATCAATAAATCCACAACCTGCTTCTTTGAAAAGATAAACAAAGTCAACAAGCCTTTAACCATACTCATCATGAAAAGAAGATAAACAAAATCAGAAATGTCAAGGAGAAATCACAACTGATACTACAGGAATACAAAAGATTGTAAGAAATGACTATGAACAACTATATAACAAGAAAGTTGACAACCTGGGTGAAATGGACAAATTTCTGGAAATGTCTCAAAACTGAATCAAGAAGATGCAGAAAGCCTGAATAGAATGGTAACAACTAGTGAAACTGAAGCAGTAATCAAAAAACTCCTAGCACACAAAAGCCCTAGACCAGATGGCTACTCAGGCGAATTTTACCAAACATTTAGGGAAGAACTAACTCCTATCTTTCTCAACCTATTTTAAAAAACCCAAGAAGAGATGCTGGCCTACAAACCCAAAGGTCGCTGGTTTGATTCCCAGCCAGGGCACATCACCAGGTTGCAAGCCAGGTCTTCAGCCAGGTCTATAGCTGGAGGCAGGTGAACTGTAACCATACATTGATGTCTCTCCCCTTCTCTGCCTCTTTCCTCTCCCCTCTCTCTAAAACTAATAAATAAAATATATTTTTTAAAAAAACCCAAGAAGAGGGAAGACTCTCAAACTCTATGAGGCTACTGTTATTCTAATTCCAAAACCAGGTCAAGACACAACTAAGAAAGAAAACTACAGGCTATTATCTCTGATGAACATAGATGATAAAATTCTGAACAAAATATTAGCAAACTGGATCCAGAAATACATTAAAAAGATCAGGCCCTGGCTGGTAGCACAGTGGATAAGGCACTGGCCTGCGAACCCAAAGGTCGCAGGTTTGATTCCCAGCCAGGGCAACATAACTAGGTTGCAAGCCAGGTCTCCAGTCAGGTCTGTGGCTGGAGGCAGGTGAAAAGCAACCATACATTGATGTCTCTCTCTCTCTCTGCCTCTCTCTCTTCCCCTCTTTCTAAAAATAATAAAATAAAATCTTTAAAAAAAAAAAAAAAAAGATCATACACCACAATCAGGTGGATTCATCCCAGGGATGCAAGGATGGTATAATACTCATAAGTCAATTGATGTAATACACCACACAAAATGAAAGATAAAAACCGTATCATCATATCAACAGATGCTGAAAAAGTATTTGATAAAGTACAGTGAATATTTTTGATAAAAATGCTCAGCAAAATGGGAATAGAGGGAGCATACTTCAACATAATAAAGGCCATATATGAGAAACCTGCAGTCATCATCATACTCAGTGGGCAAAAACTCAGCTTTCCCCCTAACATCAGGAATAAGACAAGGCTGTCTACTCTCACCACTTCTATTCAGCATTGTTTTGGAAGTTCTAGTCACAGTGATCAGATAAGAAAAAGGAATCAAAAGCATCCAAATTGGAAAGGAGGAAGTAAAACTGTCATTACTTGCAGATGACATGATAGTGTACATACAAAACCCAATAGTCTACATACAAAACCCAATAGTCTCTACCAAAAACCTACTCAACCTAATAAGCAAATTTAGCAAAATAGTTGGGTATAAAGTCAATATTTAGAAATCAAAGGCATTTTTGTATACCAACAATGAAACATCAGAGATTGCTAGAAAACAAATCCCATTTACCATAGCAATAAGAAAAATAAAGTACTTAGGAATAAACTTAACCGAGGAGGTAAAAGACTTGTACTTAGGAAACTACAGAACGCTGAAGAAAGAAGTTAAGATACAAATAAATGGAAGCACATACCGTGTTCATGGATGGGAAGAATTAGCATCATTAAAATGTCCATACTACCCAAAGCAATCTATAGATTAAATGTAATCCCAATTAAAATACCAATGACGTATTTCACAGATCTGAAAAGTAGTTCAAAAATTTAGATGGAGACAAAATGACCACAAATAGCCACAAAACAAAATTCCTCCTACTTTGTTGTTCTTTATTGAGAAAGAACAACAAAGTAGGAGGAATCACAATACCAGATATCAAACTATATTTTAAGGCCACTGTAACAAAACAGTCTGGTACTGGCATTAAGAATTGATGTATAGATCAATGGAGTTATATAGATAGATGGAACAGAACAGAGAGCCCAGAAATAAACCCAGGTCAATTAATATTTGACAAAAAGGGAAGACAATATTTGACTCCATACAATGGAGTAAAAATAGCCTCTTCAAAAAGTGGTGTTGGTCCTGGGTTTCGGCACCAAAAACAAACAAACAAACAAACAAACAAAAAGTGGTGTTGGGAGAACTGGGCAGGGATGTGCAAAAAAATTAAGCTAGACCACCAACTTACACTATACACCAGAACAAACTCAAGATGGATAAATGACTTAAATGTAAGCCATGCCACCGTAGAAGTTGAGGAAAACATAGGAAGTAAAATTTCAGACATCCCACACAGCAATATTTTCACTAATACTTCTCCAAGGGCAAAGGAAAGAAAGGAACAAATAAATGGGACTACAACAAACTGAAAAGTTTCTGCTCAGCTAAAGAAAACAGCAAGATAAAAACGGAACTAACTGTATAGAAAAACATATTTGTCAACGGTAATTCAGACAAGGGTTTAATCTACAACGTATACAAAGAACTTAATACAATGCAACACCAGGGAAACAGACAGCCCAATTAAGGCAGTTACAGTCAACTTCTCGGAGTTTTTGTGTCCCTGCAAGTGCTGCCTGAATGGCTCCCCAGAACTGCGACCCAGATGCCACCAGCTTCACCACTGCTTGTAAAGGAGACAAACACAGCGGGGGCGAACCCCGGGGCTCCATGGGCAAGAGGTTACAGGAGGAGCTGATGACACTCATGATGTCTGGCGACAAAGGCATTTCTGCCTTCCCTGAATCAGACAGCCTTTTCAAGTGAGCAGGGACCATGCATGGAGCAGCTGGCCCAGTATACGAAGACCTGAGGTATAAGCTCTCTCTCGAGCTCCTCAGTGGCTACCTGTACAGCGTGCCAACAGTGAAATTCATCACGCCTTGCGTCCCCCCCGCCCAGGTGTACACCTAGGGTAACATCTGCCTGGACATCCTGAAGGACAGTGCTCTGCCCTGTACGACATCAGGAGCATCCTGCTCTCCATCCAGAGCCTGCTGGGAGAACCCAACATTGATAGCCCCTTGAACACACACATTGCTGAGCTCTGGAAAAACCCCACCGCCTTTAAGAAGTGTGTGCAAGAAACCTACACAAAGTATGTCTCCAGCCAAGATCCCTGACCTGGGCTATCCAGCATCCCTCACTGTGCTGCAACTTTTTCCCCCTTAGGTGGTCCGTCCTTGCCTTGATTCTGTGTGTGACTGTTTTCAGTTGTGGTATCATATTAGTTTTACATCTGTTTTTAAAGATTTTATTTATCATTTTTAACAGAGAGGGGAAGGGAGAGAGGGAGAGAGACAGCAACATACGGTTACTTTTCACCTGCCTCCAGCTACCAACCTGGCTTGCAACCTGGTTATGTGCCCTGACTGGGGAATTGAACCAGCGACCTTTGGGTTCTCAGGCTGGTGCCTTATCCACTCTGCCACCAGCCAGGGCCAGACTTAATTTTAAAAACATATATAAACCCCTGGCTGGAGGCACAGTGGACAAGGCACCAGCCTAAGAACCCAAAGGTCGCTGGTTTGACTCCCAGCCAGGGCACATAACCAGTTTGCAAGCCAGGTCTCCAGCCAGGTCTGTAGCCGGAGGCAAGTGAAAGGCAACCAACCATACATTGATGTTTCTCTCCCTCTCTCCCTTCCCCTCTCTCTGAAAATAATAAAATCTTTTAAAAATAAATACAATTTAGAAATAATAAAAGTCTGGTTGAACCCCTGTGATGAATATATTAAATAAATATACATTGGTATGTTAAAAAAAAAAAAAGAAGAGCGAAGGACCTGAATAGACATTTCCCTGAGGAGGACATACAAAGGGCCCATAGGCATATGAAAGAATGCTCAACATCACTAGCCATCAGAGTTGCAAAGTAAAATCACAATGAGATACTACCATGTCACACCTATTAGAATGGCCATCATCAACAAATTAACAAAGAACAAGTTCTGGCGAGGATGTGGAGAAGAGGGAGCCCTGGTGCACTGTTGGTGGGAATGCAGGCTGGTGCAGCCACTATGGAAAACAGTATGGAATTTCCTGGAAAAACAAACAAACCAACCCTAAAACTAGGACTGCCTTTTGACCCAGTGATTTCACTGGTAGGATTATACCCAAAGAACCCTGGTACACCAATTCAGAACAATCTATGCACCCCTATATTCATAGCAGCGCTATTTACAATAGCCAAAGTCCTAGAAACAGCCTAAGCGCCCATCAGTGGATGATTGGATCAAAAACTTTGGTACATTTATACAATGGAATAGTACACAGCAGAAAGAAAGAACTCCTACCTTTTGGGACAACATGGATGGAACTGGAGGGTATGATGCTTAGTGAAATAAGCCAGTCAGTGAAGGACAAATATGATCTCACCCAATACAAGAGATAATGAAACAAACAAGCAAAACAGAACCAGAGGCATGGAAACAAGGAACAAACTTTCAGTGTGCAAAGGTGAGGGGGCAAGGGGAGAAAGAGGCAAAAAAGGGGTACAGTTCTTCAGCCGAAGAACAAGCATGGATGACCGACCCATGGACATGGACAGCATGTGGGATTGACTATGGGAGGAGGGATGGAAGGGTGGGGCAGGGGAGAGCAGTAGGGGTGAAATGGGATAAACGTAATACAACAATAAAAAAGAAGTACAAAAAAAAAAAAAAAAAAATTCAGCCCTGGCTGGTGGCTCAGTGGATAAAGCGCCGGCCTGCAAACCCAAAGGTCGCTGGTTCAATTCCCAACCAGAGCAACATAACCAGGTTGCAAGCCAGGTTTCCAGCCAGATCCATGGCTGGAGGCAGGTGAAAGGCAACCACACATTGATGTTTCTCTCCCCCTCTACCTCTCTCCCTTCCCTTCTCTCTGAAAAATAATAAATAAAATCGTAAAAAAAAAAAAAAAATCAGCGTAGATAAATGCAAGAATACTGAGCTCTTTCCAGGCTGCTTCATTCTTCTTTGTAATTGGGGATTTGTCACTTCTGCTATTTCCTTACTTATAGGCAAGGTACAATAATTTTAAATAAGAATCCCTAAATCAGTAAGAAAGTATGATCTCACAAAGAATGGACAGGCTTCTTGTAATTTATTTGAGTTATTTCCAAGCAACAGATACAAAACTTTTTAATTTTTATAATACTCTTAATAAGAAAATAAAATTTAAATAAAAATACGTTCTCAACAATAACAAGGGTTACACAAATTCACTATATTAAGTATTGATAACTTACATTTTAAAATGGGACACTGTAAAAACAGTATTTACTAGCAACGTATTAATTATCAAGTTATAAAAATGGAAGTAAATAATATCAATCAAGGCTGGTAATTTAACTCTAGAAGTCCTGCATTTTTCACATACTGTAAGGACACCTAGAAAGCTTTGTTGCATTTCTATCTTTACAGGGTGTACCGTTAGAGCAAATCATTTTTGCATTTTTTAATGGAAAAAAAAATCTATTTTCTAAAACCTGGCATGAATGAGCCTTTCTGATAAATGAACGAAGTTAGATTTCAACAGAAACAAAAGCCACAGCATTCATCATTTTTTTTGTATCATGAGGAAAGCCTAGTTTGACATTAACCATTACCCGTGACATTATAAACGCATTTCTTTGGCAAATAAAATCATTCAGTGTGACAAATTATATTCTTGGTAGTATAAAACTCTGCTAATGTCCATTGTCTTATTAAGTGAATATTAATAGAACAAAGATGAACAAAAACCAAAACAAACAACAACAACAAAATAAGCAACAGAATGCCAAAACTGCAACTGATGGAAATGGCTAAGCTAAAAATAGGAACTGGCATTTATGGCAAGAGTTTCTCTGTATCATCCTTCTCTTTCCTTCTTGGTGTTTACAGGATGTAAGGGTGAAGTGAGCTGCCATGTATTTTTTCAAGTGTGGAAAAGGCAGAAAAACAGATCAGGTAGTAAAAACCAAAAGTACCTTGGGTTACCTAGGGTCCTACTGACATAGTTCCTTATTTCAGAAGACTTTCAAAGTAAATTAATTTAATTTCTTATTACTTCTTTTTAGGCGGTGCCAACCTGGTTTAATTCCAGTCAAAGTGGCTGTTTAAAAGTGTCACATGGAGAAATTAACTACATGACTGAACTCCTTCCTTCAAATTCAGAGTTACGTATTCACGTAGCCTTGGTCCACCTTGGTCATGCCACGATCTTTAAACACACTCACACTGGAGATTTGACATTATAAAATATTAGAAGAATATTTCTTTTGCTTTGAAAAAGAAGAGCAGAGGACTAAAAAAGCACTAGAGTAATAAGTGGTACCTGACAATACTCATGTGTTCTTTTCAGGTATATAGTTCAGAGATTCTTAACAGGAAATTTCAATCTAAATGAAATTCAACAGTCAGAATTTTATTAAATGGTTGAATTCTTTCATATTTATAAATCACTGTACTTTATGGAATTTACAAGCTCATAAAAATTTAAAGAACTCTTTCAAACTTCTCTTTAAAATGGGGCCAGGAATAACCTATTATAATGCAGACTAGAACTGCTTCTTATTAAAACCAACTGATTTTTAAAAGTCATTTAGAGAAATACATAGCTCAATTAGAATCATTTATGGAGCAACTTTCATTATGTGCCAATGATCTTTAAAAATACCTATCTAGTAACAATGTAATTTAAAAACAATTACCAATAACACAACTGGTAAAGTTTATCTTAAAATAGCTTATGCTCAAGGAAACAAACAAACAGAAGCACTCTAACTAGACTTACATTTAATAAGTCACAGTTTTAAACAGAAACATGTAAATACTCCAAGGTTCAAAGTACCACATTTAGAAAATGTTTGCATTTAAAAAGACAAAATAAGGGTACCGTGGTTTTTAATACTGATGAAGCAAAGTGTGCCCCTCTCAGCTTCAAGTTGGCAACTTGCTTCAACTATTTATTTACAATTGTGGTTTTCAAGATAAAAGTAAATTATTACAGTAAAACAGGATCAAACAGTTGCTTGTCCAAATTTCATTTGGCTAGCACACAGTAAGGAAAACAGCAATGAAATATAAACATTTTCAGGAAAGCACTATTTCTAGATTTAAACACTGATCATTGAACTGATCATAAAGATTAGATACCATGGAGTATCTAAAGTACAATCTGGGGCTGGGAGCCCCGATTATTAAAGTGCGCTGAGTGACTGTTCTTGAGTTAACTCTCAACTCACTAACAGCCTCCCTAGGAGGAGGGCATCTTCATTGTGGCCCTTTATAACAACATGGAATAACAGGTGAAGTCAGGTGATTGCCCCATCACCTTCTTTCACTGTTTACTTTCTCTTCTTTTTCAGAAGAAATGTCCCTGGAAGTCATGTTAACCTGAACTCTCAAATTCCAAAAAAAAAAAAGAAAAAGAAAGAAAGGAAAAAAAAAAAAAAAAAAAAATGAGTACCTGATATTTAAAACAATGAAAAAAGTTTAGTGGTCTCATTTTATTTCATTTGCCAGCGCTCATCCCAAATGTAAACAAGATGCACACAATAGTACATGTTCCCTGATTCCTCCTATCTGAGTTCTGTTTACATCTTTAAATAGGCAAAAGGATCTGTGAACTTTCAAGGATGTTCTGGCAGTTTTCTAAACTCTCTTGTCATGCCCTTAATGTAATCTATAATGACTAATGGACCAAAGTAAAACCTTTCATTACTCTTTTCCTTCTTGAAGACACAGGGTCTAGGATAACTAAATGCAAAGTTTTGAGTTGTCTTGGATTAGGATTTTCTAGAAAAACAACACCATGTTGGTAGTACAGAGCAGGCACTAATGGTAGTGAAAAGTCCACAGAACACGGAGTGTTACAAGAAGAGGTGGTTTCCTGCTATGGAGGAATTCCTTTTTAACAAAGCTTCTGTAGGAAGATTCTTTCTACTAAAAAAACAAAAGTTGCAGAAACATGGCTTTCAGCACGTAGATATGAAGGGAATCTTGGGTTTTAAATTCTCTAGTAATATATCAATATAAGGGTTCCCAAACAGTTAATTTCAATTATTAAATATTAAATACAATGTGAATACAGGTGAAACTGAAGCCAATGTTCATTCTTAAATACTATTAACAAAATATATGATGAATTGAAAAACTCCAACAAAAATAGTATTTTCCAGTTCTTCTGAATCAATTAGTCAAACTCTAAGATGTTTTCCCAACAATTGGATTCTCCCTAGGAAAAAACAAAAGAAAATCATTTTTCAAAGGTTAAAGAATGTAACATTTTAAAAAGTGAACAAATACTTCATACTATCCATTATGTATTCATAATTTTCCCTTGGTACTTTCTTGCCAAACCTTAGTTCATTAAGTCAACAAGTATTTACTGACTACCTATTAAATGTCAGGCACTATTTCAGAAGCTACAGATACAACAGTGACCAAAACTGGCAAAACCCTTTGACTTCATGAAGATTACATACTGATACAGGAAATATAAAATGAACAAGTAAAATATTTAGTACCAGAGAAACTGGTATTTTCCAATAAAGAAAAATAAAGCTGAGAAGGAGTACAGTGTGGGTACACAAAGGGGACCTACTACATTCGGCTGGGCCAGCATGGCTAGGACCTCACGTGGAAACCTCCTGGGGCTCCAAAACTGCAGGGTTACTGTTAGTAGAGAACTGATTACGCTAATGTAGAAAAGATAGGAGTAGGAGGTTTACAATAACCCTTCTAATGTACTAAGCCTTCTGTCCAGGAAGAGCACAAACATTTATACCTGTCAAACTGTGTGTTCATACATCACAAATATAATTATTAATCCACACAATTAAAAAAATACCTAAAATGATGGGGCCAGGATTCAAAGTCCCCTCACTCATCACCTATGTGACTTAGGTAAGGCACTTACCTTGACTGACTCAGTTCCTCTAGCTGTGAATGGGGATATAACAATGCGGGGCTGATGTGAGAAGCAATGGGAGAGTGTACATTGTGGCAGACACTTATTTGTGGGTCTAAGAACCATCTGCTACCTATTTACTTCTATGTAAACTGAAACCAGATTCTAGTGCGAGTCCTGGGCAGCCCTGTAGTCTAGGGGAAGCTGAGGTTAACTTTAGGTAAGGTTCTTTTCTCTTAGTGAGGGGAAACAGCTTTCTGCCCCTGGCCACTATTATATAAAAATGTGAGTCTCTGAATTGCTGTAGTTCAACTGTGACCATAAAGGGACAAACCTGAAGAAGACAGAAATCCTGCTGAGGACTGCTGAGTGGCTGGATGACAGTGTTGAGATGGTGAACTAAATAACTGTAGAAGTAAGGACTTACTTAAAAGATTAAAGGAGTTCTTATGGGCTAGGACTTTAGCTGGGGGTTTTCTGTTATCTGTGCTAAAAATAATCTAAGTGATGGGATGTGAAGTACTAGACACAGTATTTGGTGATGGAGTAAGGTCTTAACAAATGTGAGTTGTGTTGGTATCCATTGCAGTATCCATGTACATCTGCGATGGATCAAAAAATCTATAAAATACTTTGGCACTTTTCCATCAGGTATTTTTTTAAGTACTTACTATTTATAAGGCATTATGGGACAAACTAAGAAAGAAGAGTATCAGTAAAGAACAAACAAAAAACCAGGCTACTGAGTATTCAACATAATGAATGTGACACTAGAATGGAGCATTAAAGTGGGGATGAGGTATAGCATCAACATTAAGGACACGGTACCAGAACTAAAAATACAACAATCACTGTGAGTGGCCAGGGAAACCCTTGCACCAAAGAAAGCTTCTGAGCTCGGTCTTGACAGGCAAGGGTAAGCAGGAGGTCTGCATTTCATGTGTGAATACGCAGCAGTAGAGTCAATCTCAAATTATGTTTTAAAATATGTTTCAAGTTTCTAAAAAAATACTTACTTGCTCCCATACTTTGCACTACTCGATCTTTTCTTCCTGTAGTTTTCATGAGGTTCATTTAGCTTCTCTATGATGCTTTTTATTTGCTGAATTGTCTTAAAGGTTGTTACAGAGTCCTCGATTACAAAGTTGGAATAATCATCAGGCTCTTTCTGTGGTCCCTGATACACTGCTATAGTTCCACAAGCCTCTACAAGGGGCAGCAAAATCTCTGATCAGACAACTATATTTCATAGATTAATTAGTAATAGAAATAAGAACTTTTCAAGTGTCTTAAGCTGGGGAGATTTCCCCTAGAGATGCACAGATAGCCAAAATATATTCATTTTACTAATTATGATTCATCACGTTTATGCAAAAATATTTTTACTTCATGAATATCTATGAAAAATGCCCCCCTTTGAGAATTTATCAACTTTCATATAAGTAACATTTTGGTAAGTCTATGAGTATTTTCAACTTTAAGATACCACTGAAGTAATACTGTAGGAAATGGTAACTGAGGATCATGATTACATAAAAATATTCTAATTATACATTTACCTTCCATTTTTTGTAGCTTAAGTAAACTGAGGGTAAAAAGGGAATAAATTCTTTCTGTTTCTCTGTCTTCATCAATGTCTATTTGGATGTCTGCAGGGATACCTCTATGATAAAAATGAAATTAAAGACATAAGAAAAATTTCATTTTGTTGACATGCCAAAGACTTTTGAAGGCTTGAGACTAAAAAACAAAACCACAGAATTTTGTAAAAGGAACCTCAGCAATCTACTCTCATTTGGTAATTAAATTAAACAGGGCCAAAAGAGGTTTGGTTATTATGTGCCTCTAATTAAAAGGAGGGAAATTTAAAAGTGAAATCATGTTCATAACTTATGCTTCCTCACAACAGCAATACGTTACATGTTAAGTCTATAGAGAGGCAACAGCTGTCCCATAGAATGAAAAGAGAACGCTAAACCCTTCTTTGATTATTTTGCTCAAGTTTGCACATCTTTTTTAAACATTGCCCCTTTTTTCTGACTTATGCCAGCCACTATTTATTTGGGAACATTTTCATCACCCCCAAAAGACTCTGTATCCATTAGCACTCTCCATTCCCACCCCCTCCCACCCCTCACAACTGCTAAGCTGCTTTCTGTCTCCATGAATTTACGAATTTATGTATTCTGGACACTATATAAATGTTAACCTACAGTATATGGTCTTTGTGGCTAGCTTCTTTCACTTAGCATGTTTTCAAGGTTCATGTGTGTTGCAGCATGTATCAGTACTCCATTCCACGTCATGGCTAAGTAATATTCCACCATACAGATAGACCACATGTGAAACATTGCTTTTTTAGTCAGAAGAAACTTACGCAGTACATGGCTTACAGCCTGGAGCATTTTCACTGGTCTCCTGACAGCAGAGCCAACTGCCATTTAGATATGCAGAGGGATGGTAAGAACTGAGCCTGTTCTGATTGCATCGGCTCACCCTGCAGAGTACGTCTATCCATTCATTAGCTTCTACACAATTATTTGCCTGGACATAGAGTGGTTTCTCCGTATGTATTACTTGGAACATCTTTAAAAGCAATAAGATAAAAAGTAGTGACAGTCTCAAAACCAATACAGTACAAAACAGAAAAAAAGTATTAAGAGAAATATAGTTTCCCTGGCTAGATAAGTGCTGCTCAGGTTATCTTATGAACTGTTACACTTCAAGCAAGTTAGTTCTACCGGCGACCTTAGTCATATGATACTAAACAGTACATTATGTAATTTTTAGAGGCCACCCATGCCCAAAGGGACAGACTATCATATGATAGGAATTAAGGGAAGGGATTTCAGTTGGAGAAAAAGTGTAACTAAAGGTAAAGCAGTGGGAAAATACAGAAAAACAAGGGAATCATCTTGGTTGGCTGGAGTATAATGTTATGTATTGAGTGGTAGCAGAAGATTACACTTGTATAAATTGGTTGACTATATTTACTACAAAACTTGAATGTTAAGCTGAGAAGTTTAATAAGGCAATAATGAGAGAAGTACTTTAACTTAACAGGCAGACCATACAAGGCATCAACAATAATGGACAATTCTAAGACAGAGTCCTAACCAGCAATTGGTGAGTATTAACGGTTAACGGCAATACTAAAATGACCAACCTCTTGAAAAATTTTGATTATATGCAATTTAAAAAGTCTTACTTATTTCTGTAACTTACATTTTTCTTGTTGAAAGAACTATCTTCCAGTTTTTCCACAGCAAGAATGTTTTTCACTGGAATTGTGTAAAGTGCATCCTTGCCTAATAATAAAAGAAGTACAACAAAATTAAAATAACTTCCTCAGAATTATAAAGAGGCTAATGATTTAAGATTTGAATTCATCCTCTTGATGGTATGAGTGTAAGTAACTACAGATTTCCAAATTGTACATATATAATCTTTGTTTTATGGAACAGATAAATTTTGATTGCTTTTTATAATGACTTCCTTTTTATTTTTCAAAAATTAAAACATTTTCAAAGAAAAAGGAGGAAATAAATTTGATCTCTGTAGAAAATAAAAATGTTCTATTTTTAATATATTTACCATCATTTTTATTTTGCTGTGAGACCATATTCAAAAAGCTTTTTTGTTTATTAGAACAAATCCTCACAAATCTTTAACATCCAGTATTATTTTGTAAAATATTATGTTATTTTGTAACATTATGTGGGGACTGAAAAAATATATACTTAGCAACAGAGGCCTACCCAAAACCTGCTGAGACATGGAATTTTCAGTCATGAAATTATTACAGCAGTGAATCTGATTGCACCTCAGTGAATTTTTTCCTGATTTTTTAATTTAATATTTAATTAAGGGGTTAACTTTCAAAATAATGTTTTTTAAAGATTTTATTTATTATTTCCAGAGAAAGGGGAAGGGAGAGAGGCAAAGAGAGGGAGAGAGAGATCAACGTATGGTTGCCTTTTACCAGATCCACCTACAGACCTGGCTGGAGACCTGGCTTGCAACCTGGTTATGTGCCCTGGCTGGGAATCAAACCAGCGACCTTTCAGTTTGTAGGCCAGTATCTATAACCCTCAAAATTTATCTATCTATCTATCTATCTATTTATCTATCTATCTATTTTTAGAGAGCGGCAGGGAAGGGAGAGAGAAAGAAAAGGAGTCGGTTGCCTCTAGTATGTACCCCAACCACAACCCAGGCATGTGCCCCGTTCAGGAATTGAACGCTTTGTGGGATGACACCCAACCAAGTGAGCCATAATAGTCAGGGCAAAATAATGATTTTAAATTGAAAAATTGTTCGTTACTATCACATGTTGGCCAGTCAGTTGACTAGAGCTACCAAATATACTCTAAGAGATGCAGGAAACAAAAGTAAAAATCTTATTTGGTAGAGTGAATCTTTAACCTAATTTAAGAATTTGGAAATCTGAGTTTGTTAAAGGAGCTCCATAATAATATGGCATAAAAGACATGATGATGCATTTCTTCAACTTACAAGTTACCTGAGAACAGACTTGATCTCTGACCTCATACAGTCATATAAACTATAAACAAATAGAATCACAACCTTTTCTGGTCATTTTGTAATGCTGTTCGTAGAAAATCTAAGTTTTGCTTTCTTCCCCATCAAACTTTGTTTTAATGGCATTTGGATTAAGTGCTGAAGGTTAAGGCCTTTACATTTTATATTAGTCCATGGATTAATGTATATAGCTTTTTTGGTCAAAGAAACTATTTGTTTAATAAAGGTTTTCTGCCTTGAACAGAGAGGTTAACATAGACTATTTGCTTCAATGTAGTTTCTATAATAAAATCTACAATTTGTGTATTTCAAGCAAATATGGAAACTTTTTAAAAAAGCAATCATTTATTTCAATTAGATATTGAATGTCTATTACATACCAGACACTGTATCCCACTTGGGATACAGCAGTAAACAGAACATATAAGGCCCCTAGTAAAGTTTACATTTATGTTGGAAAAGACTGACAAAAGAAAAATATTAGTTAGAAATGAATGCTATAATGAAAATAATCTGAGGTGATGTGATAGAAAGTAATTAGGAAGTTACTTTCATTGGGTAGTTAGGGGAAATTTTTCTGAAGAAACATTTAACTTTAACAAATATTTATAAATGCATGGGAAAATAAGAAAAAACTATCAGTAGTTTCCTGGAAGCAGAAAAGGTCAAATTTATGGCAGGGTGGGAAAGTGGGGAGGCAGTAAACTGAAGAAAGCTACAGGTGTAGCATAGAAGACATCTGCAAAAGTAGGACTGATTAAAAGCGCTTTCAGCTAGAGTCAATGGACACTCTCAGACATACATCAGGATGATCCGTAGGTGAGCTGCATCTGGAGGAGCTGGGTCAATCAGGCCATCATCTGCCCATCCCCGAAACTGCCCCCCCACCCCCCACGTGCTAAGCATCAGTCAACAGAGGCCGATGTCCCAAGCTAAAGCAGCAAGGATGCATACTAGGTTGTAGAGCAGCGCAAAGTCAAAGGTAGTTGCTGGCTCTCAGGAGGGAAGGAGCACTCACACCAGAAGACAAGCCCAGCACCCTTGCCCCTCCCTCATCATCGTTAGCAGTAAGCTACTGAACACTTGAGCAGGCGATCAAACTGTAAAACACAAGTATGAACAAATCACCAAAAAAAAAAATTACCAAACAGATGAGGAAACCACCAAACTCTTAAAGGAGAGACACACATAGTACATCAAGGAGAGTAACATCCAAGACAAATGGGTATAACAAATTACAGGGCAAAGAAGACATGTCTTTGGGTACCCAAGCGAGAGGGGTACTCAAAGCTAAAGGGTACCCACAGAGATTACAGAACTTTAAAGTTTTGCAGGAAACTTCTGTTTTTAGATTTGTTGAATATACAAAGCCTGAACATACTCTAGATTTGTCAATTGCTGTACAAATTGTAATGTTGTATCCATAGAGAAAGCACATTGCTCCCAGGTACATATACTATCATGTCATCATTCATCAGAGTTAATTTCACAGTAAATAGTGTTAACTGGAATGAATTGTAGATTTAGTAAAATGAATGATTTTACCGAGGACTCTCCAAAACTACACATAAAAAGACAAAGAAACTGTAAGTAAAAAAAGTTAAGAGCCATGGTAGATGGATTTAGAAGTTTCAGTGTCTGTCTAATCAGAATTCTACAAACAGAACAGAAATATATTCAGGAGAAAATAGCCAATTAAATGACCCAGATCTCTTCAGACTGAAAGGACCCATGGTGGGCAAATGGAAGAGATAATACCTATACACTTTGCTGTAAAATATTAGAATGTGAAGGCTAAAGGAAGTCTAAAAGAGGTTCTAGGAAGAAGAATCCAGACTGAGAATTAGAAGACCAGCACTGTAATTCTCACCAGTCACAATGGAAACTATCAAACCATGGGGCAATATCTTCAAAGTCCTGAGGGAAAATAATTTTTTAAAAGATTTTATTTATTATTTCCAGAGAGAGAGGAAGAAAGAGCAGCAGAAAGGGAGGGAAATATCAATGTATGGTTGCCTTCACCTGCCTCCTGCCACAGACCTGGCTGGAGACCTGGCTTGCAACCTGGTTATGTGCCCTGGCTGGGGAATCAAACCAGCGACCCTTGGGTTTGCAGGCTGGCACCTTATCCACTGTGCAACCAGCCAGGGGAGGGAAAATAATTTAAATTCAGTCTAACTATCATTCAAGAATAAGGGTAAAGACTCAGACAATTTATCAGCCACAAAGCCTATATGAAATAATTCCTTGAGGAAGTACCCCTATAAAATAAATAATAAATCCAATAAAAACAAATATGTTATATAAGAAAAATAGTGCTGGGCAGGATGGGGAGGAGGGGGTCCTGCTTCTTTCTCTCTCTTGATGTCTGATCCTCCAGCACAGTGATCCCCAACCTTTTGGCACCAGGGACTGGTTTCATGGAAGATAATTTTCTATGGATGGGGGCAGGAAGTGGTGGCAGAAGATGGTTTCAGGATGATTCAAGAGCATAAATTCTCCTAGGAGAATCTAATGCTGCTGCTGCTTGCCTGACAGGAGGCAGAGCTCAAGCTGTAGTGCAAGCAATGGGGTGTGGCTGTAAACACAGATGATGCTCCACTCACCTCCCTGTATGACCCGGTGTACACCAGGTCCACGGGGGTTGGGGATTCTTGCTCTAGCAAATTACGTGAGAACTATCTTCATAAGAGTTTCAGAATGTGATCCATTTTTACCACCTGCACAGTTACCAACTGGTCCAAATAATTATCCTCTCTCCCTTGGGTCACTGCAAACACACTTTAACTTGTCTCCTTGCCCCCTGTATTCTATTCTTATAGGATTCCACACAGGTGAGTGATTAATCTTATTAAAACAATGTTACTCCTCTGCTTAAAACTCTCCACTGCCTTTCCACGTTACTCAGAGTAAAAAGACTTCCAATGGTTCAGAAAGCCCTGTAAGGTCTAACTTCTCCATGATCTTTTGACCTCAGTTTCTATCATTAACCCTTACTCATTTGTTTTTCTAACAACAGGAGCTTTCTCTTATTTCTTGAATACTCCAAGTATGCTTCTTTTCAAGGCCTTTATGTTGTCTGATGTTAGCTATGTCTGTGTTATTATTACTCCAAATATCCACATTGCACATTCCTTCTTCATCTTTAGGTCTTTGCTCAAATGTCATTTTTAAAAAATTTTTTATTTATTGTTGTATTATCAAATGTCACTTTCTTAATGAAGCAATCCCTGCCTACTTTCAACAACTCTCCTCAATAAGCCCATTATTCTCTATTCCCCATGCTTTATTGTTGTCCATCTCATTTATAATCATCCCGTATACAACACAATTTTTTTTTTGTGCGTGTATTGTCTATTACCATTAAACTATAAGATCCACAAGGGCAAGAATTTTGGTACATTTTGTTCACTATCATTTTCTCTAGAATCTACAATAGGGTCTGGCACAAAGTAGGCACTCAATAAAATATTTGGTGAATGAATCTATGATTGAATCAGTGATATTCCTTATTTATCAAAGAAAAATACTATAGAACCCTGAGTGTGAAAATATGAACAAGTAAAAATCAAGTCAATTCAAATGTGTTAAAACTTCTGTTTAAGTCATCATGGAGCCCTGGCTGGTGTGCTCAGTGAACCCTGGTTCAGTTCTCAGTCACGGCACATACCCAGGTTGCAAGCCAGGTCTCCAGCCAGGTCTGTGGCTGGAGACAGGTGAAAGGCAACCATACATTGATGTTTCCCTCTTTTTTCCTCCCTCCCTTCCCCTCTCTCTAAAAATAATGAATAAAATCTTAAAAAACAAAACCAAACCATCATGGAAGTTCCTTTTCTACTGTCCATGAGCTACATGAGCTAGAACACTGGCTGTCACATGAAAGTTGTGTAGGCTGTATGTATGTATCTGGTAGGTTGGGTCTCCTAAAGTAGACAATACCTAATCAAGTTTGGAGAACATAGGATGGAATTTCAGAGATGAGTTTGTTAACATTATTAGTATGATTGGTGAACAGCTTAGAAGCCCAGGGCTGTATAGTTCTTAAAATAATTCAGATGAAAATATAACTAGAAGACATGGTCTTCTTTGAAAAATACCATTTATTAAAAACATTTATTTCACGTAATGCTTTAATGAAGGTAGTAAAAACATAGTCCCTATCATCGAGGATTTTAAAGACCAGGGGAAGAGAGAGAGAAAAGTAAGGACCAAACAATGTGATAGAAATTATCACTAAGGTGACAAAGAAACAGATAAGGGAATAGCTCAACTGAGGTGGCTAGAGCCTTATAAATGACTTCTGCAAACAGCTAACACTTGATGTGAGCCTTAAAGGTGAAGAAGGAAAGAAAGGTATTTCTAGGTAGATCATATGCAAAAACATGAATGTTAAGAGTACAAGTTAAAATTAACTGCAAGAGTAGACTGGTGAAGTGACATAGGGAGAATGCAAAAGATGAGGCTGCCTGAGACAGGAATAGGCTGGAAGGTCAGTAACGCATTTGGTTCCAACACACAACTAGGGGAACTTCTACTTGTGGAAGATGACTACAATGCAATATAGCAATAAAACCATAATCCAAGCACATAGTTCCATGAAAAACTGTCATGTAATCATGACTGATAACTGAGTGCCCTATAATATTCATTGGCTACACGCTAACTTATTTGTATTAAAGACCTGTTGCTTACTATTGCTTGTAAGTAATTACTTAAGCAGGAACCAAAAATTTAACAACTCATTTAAGAAAAACCCTTACAATTAAAAAAATTATATTAATTCTTTTTCCAGTAATTTGGAAAAAGACCATAGCGTTTGACTCTAAGTGATAGAAAAATTCAGAATACTAGTGTCCAAGTAAGGGGACAGAGCAAAAGTCTCAATGATTCAGAACTACATTATAGAAACTTTGGGAGGCACTCTTTCAGACACCAAAGTCACAAAGTAAGTGTAGCAAGAGAGTTAATTAGCAGCTTTGATTATCCAGAAAGTAGCAAGGAAAGAGCAAGTAAATAAAATATTTGCTTAACAACCAACCAAAGAATCCAAAGCCCATGCATGTTATTCATAGAGGAAAATCCTTAAGTCTTGAATCAGAGACTTTTAATCTTTTATATAATTTTAACAAGCACAGAACCTATATTCTCACTCTTAGTATATTAGCAGTAAAAAATGGAGGTGGGTGATGAAGGTGGAAGTGAGATGTTACACTATAGTTCATTGACAGCACAAGAAATTAAGATGTCAGCCCACACATAAAGGGGACAGAGAAAAACGAACACAGAACACACAAAGCACAGCAGTCCAAGGCATTTAGCTGGGGAGTAAACAGCTGCACAACCCATAAACAGCCCTGAAAAGGTCACTGAATAAGAGCACTATATAATAATTAATATTATCATTGACAGATCTAAGTCATTTAGAAAATGTTAACTTACGTTCAACGAACTCTTTTTTAGAAGGCAGGGAAGCATGTAATATATTTTGGAGAAATCCATCAAAATAGTTAAAAGTAACAGGCATGGATGCTTAAAAACGGTAGGTTTTGGCAAAAAGTCTTATAACTTCATATAATAGAGCTCACATTTAAGGCCTGAAAACAAAGTAACTTCTAATAGGTCTACTTTATACCTAAAGCAGCCTAATCATGCCACAAAATTTTATCCTTATAAGATCACTGGATAGAACAGAGGTTCTTGAGAACTGTGAATGGACTTTGGGTCTATGTGGACTCCCTGAAATTACATTCAAAATCATGTGTAGTTTGTATGTGCATTTTATGGAGGAAAGGGTAAAAGTTACCATCTGATCCGTAAAGTGGAAAACCAGAAAAGACTGGCAAATATTCTAATATTTGCTTAGATTAGAAAGTATTTTAAAAGGAAAAAATAGCCTATTTATTCATGAAGAATAACAAACTCACCTTAACTTTTATTTCAATGTATTATTAATGTAAACATAATTAGCACATTATGACAGCTATTTTAAAAACATCCTTGTATGTGAGAACGTTTATATAGTATTCAATATAAGTTGTAACTCATAAGTCTCTTAAAATACACTTAGCATAGAAAATGCTGTCTGGAAGGGCAAATACATAGCTTACTGATCTTTAGTTGTTTGAATATTTGTATGCCATAACAAATGATCTGGGTGCCTAAATAAAAAAATGCATTTGGTTTCTTACACTTTACTAACATATTTGGACATATGTAGTTATTCTGGTCAGGCCATTCAAAGAAATTATAAACAAAACATTTTTCTTATTACTCCACTCTTCAAGAAGCACCTTACTTAGCACTCTGCATTAAAAGTAGCCTATGTCTGGTGTTTATCATCTCAGAATTTACAGGAGAAGCTCTCTTCCTTTACCTAACATTTGATGGATTAACTGAGACTCCTCATTTCTTCTGTAAAACATAATGAATGATGTTCATGGGATGCTGAATGCTTGTAGTTGCTAGGCTACTATCAAGCATATATCCTTCTGTTCCATTGGTTACGGTTAGGCTTTTTTTTCCTTATCAAGTCTATCGAGTTTGTTTCCAAACTTATTTATGCCAATTTTCATGCTGTAATTATAATTTACTGAAATATATACAAAGTGACAACTGCCTGCTATTAAGAGATTTGCTATTTATATTAAAATCAGGCAAATGCTCTGAAAAGCTTAAAAAAATGGAGGTCTGCATCTAAACAAATAAGGTTGATTTATATGGGGGTCTAAACAGCTCTAAAAAATTAGGGTGACTATCCTGAAAAACTAAAAGGATTCTGTAATTGATTACTTTTCAAGTATATAAGTTCTAGCTTCAATTTGGAGAACTCAACCTAAAAATTGATACATTTGTGATATATGTGCACAAGAAAGACAAAGGGAAATCCAATCTATAGTCCATTTTCAAAAAAAAGATCTTATTAGCTGGCTATCAAAAGATTGGTAAACAGTTATATAAATATTTAAGATATGTATGCATATTTTTGTTTCTCAGTGATTTTTGCTTTAACTGATTGTTTTGGTTAAGTAAACATCTTTGGATCTTGATCACTTTGAACAAAAGGGATTCTACTGCTGGGATCTATGATCTGAATTCTTGCTAAGATATTAGAAGAAGTTAATGGCCTTCTGTGGAAAATACTTTATCCTGAGGAATAAAGTTAAAAAGGTTTTTAAGCATTGTGTCAGCCCACAGAGGGACAAACTGCTTCTCTAAGCCCTCACATCACACTGTAAAATGATGGCTTTGTTTACCCAAACAGATAGTCTGTTTGGACTTTCTCAAAAGGCAAATATTTAAAATTTCCATCTTGGAGTTGGCTTGGTCAACATTCTACAATGACCTGATAACTTTATAGGAATCACTATCTACAGGTATGACAAAATACTCTCATTTATTAGATACTGATTCCTACCAATTTGGCTCTGAGAGTTAAAGAAACTTTCAAGTTCTAGGAAGTCTTAATGTTGTTTCTTACTGATTATAACAGCTGGGATTTTAAAAAACAGAGCATGTGTGAGAAAAATGTATTCTACATGATATCACGTGTCAAATATTTATTGCATTCTTCATGTGTGTCACTATCAGAAGCTATAAACTACAGTAATATTAGTGGAAAGGTTCATTATAGTCATATTAAGCAGCAAAAAGAACTTTTCACTAAGAACCAGGAAAAGACCCCACAATGAAGCATACACAAAACTACCTGGCTGTTTGTGATAGGTGAGCTCTCTGCTGGTTAAGCAGAACCACCGTTTCTTGAAGTTCTTTTTTCCAATCCGAGTTCTTCCCTGAGCCCTTTTATACATCTCACTGCCAAAACAACAGATGCAAATATCTGGTTACAAATATTAAAATAGTTAAGCCAAAACAAAAAATTGCCTTCATTTTAAATGGCATTAAAAAAGTGTAAAGTTATATTAAGGATATAAAAATGTTTTTGCCATCTATAACTTTTGCGTTTATTTTGGCTACACTAAGGGAATAAAGCCTTTAATTAATTTAATACCTGTAACTGTTCCATCCAGAACTAAAAGGGCCAAATGAATGATTCTCCCCCTTAATTTCCAATGATAATACCACTTTCAGACTGAACAGTACTGTTACTCTTTCAAAATAATAGCTCTATGTTAAATATAGACAATTTCATTATATTTGCAAAACAGCTCTAGGGCTGTATGGATAGGCAGCCATGCCCATCTGACATAAAGTTGACAGGACAGTGAGAGTGACTTAACTGATTGACGCTATGAAGGCAGTTCTAGCACAGAACAAAAACTCAGATGTCCTCACTCCCAGATCCATGTTCTTTGTACTTTCTTAACCACTACCCTAAAATGTGACCTGAATGTCTGATTCCATGAAATTACCCTTCTTTCAGGTGCACAGGCTCACTCGTACCGCTGGACTCTTTAGTTTCAGTAGATGAAATTTCATCCAAGAACTAAACGGGAAAATAGGTAAATGTTATACTTTGTGATATGATACATTATAAATTCAGCTTATTTTAAATGTCAATGATAACATTGTGAAGTTCTTAAGGAATACACATAATTATAATGTATAAAGCAAAACATATATTTAATTATAGAGGAAGTTTCTAGTTTACAAAAGACAGGTATTCTAAAACCTTGGCTCTTAAATTACTTAAAACCCAAAATATATTTCCTTGTGAAAAAAAGTCTATAATCCCTTAACTACAGTTCTGAGATCTCTGAAGTTCTGAATACAAAAAGACTTTTCATTTTATTTCTAATTTATAGTAACTCACTTGGGGTATAACTTAACCTGAATTGGTGTAAAGGCTATTTTACTTTGTATTTATTTACTTATTGTGATTACTCATACTTTGTGCTACATGTACATTAATGTGTTTGATTATGGGGTGCAACCCTAGGCCCCACTGGGGTTATTATATAAAATATAACATATACCTTTCAAAACTCTGAAAACTGGAGCTGGCTGCTGTCACTCCGTGGATTATCAGCTTGTGAACCAAAATCTTTTTTTTTTTTTTTAAACAAACATTTATGTAGCTTTTTTTAAAAAAAAATTATTATTTTTAGAGAGAGGCAGAGAGGGAGAGAGACATCAATGTATGGTTGCCTTTCACCTGCCTCCAGTTACAGGCCTGGCTGGAGACCTGGCTTACAACCTGGTTATGTGCCCTGACTGGGACTCGAAACAGCGACCTTTGGATTTGCAGGCTGGCACCTTATCCACTGTGCTAGCAGCCAGGGCCTGTGAACCAAATTCTGAAAACTGAATTCTGAAATACTTCTGGTCCCAACTATTTTAGATATAGGGTTATAAACCTATATTATAGGTAAGGGATTATCAAACTATGGCTTGGCGGGCCAGATTCAACCTGCAGTCTGTTTTTATAAGGCCCATGAGTTAAGAAATTATTTTACATTTTTCAAGAGCTGTAAAAACAAACAAACAAATAAACAAACACGTGGCAAAGCCCTTATGTGGCCAGCTACGTCTAAAATATTTACTCACTAGCCCTTGAGAGAGAAGGGTCTGCTGACTTCTACCACACATTGACCTTAGCCCTAAGAGACAGTATTTCACAGGAATGGCTGAAGTATAACTGGGCTCTTTGGAATAACCTGGAATCTAATCACAATTTATAAACTTTCTATAGAAAACGTACGAATATGCTGGCTCAAAAAAATTTAAAGTGCCCATCTAGCAATAGCAGGCCACCTAGTAAAGAGCATTCATTAATATGCTACCTTGACTTGTCAAGAGCTTCCTGGCATGTGGCTTTCCTGGGAAAGGGAAATTAGTTTAAGGAACAATTTTTATTCTTAAGAAAGGTATTCTGTTGTCCAATAAAAGAACTATATGTTTAGTCCTTGCTTTTTCCTTTATACTTTTCTATGTTGTCCCATTTAGGACTTAAAAAAAAAATTATATTCCAATTAGGAACGCCTTGGCTGGTGACACAGTGGATAAGATGCCAGCCTGCGAACCCAAAAGTCACTGGTTTGATTCCTCAACCAGGGCATATAACCAGGTTGCAAGCCAGGTCTCAAGCCAGGCCCTTAGATAGAGGCAGGTGAAAAGCAATCATACATTGATGTCTCCCTTTCTGCCTCTATCCCTTTCCCTCTCTCTAAAAATAATAAAATCTCAAAAAAAAAAAAAAAAAGGGAATAATATTGAGGAACCAGGGCCTTACATAAACTGAATTTGTGGGCACAGCCATTTTCTCCTAAGACTGGCTGTGAATTACCCACCAGAACCCACACTTGCGGGGTTTCCAGTGGAATGTTTACTCCTAGTTTCCTGGAAGGAAATCTTGTTAAGTGAAAGAATAAGAGCACATTTTCTTTTGCATTATGCGTATAACTATCTAAGGGAACTAAAATTTCCTATCACATCTTTAATTCTCACCAGAGACCACCTACTAATGGAGTCTAGCAGATTTATTTGAATGTTTCATTTCTTAGTTTTGCCTGAAGACACTGATTTATTTATTTTACAAATATTTATTATTTATTTATGATATTGCAAGCATTTAGTATTTATTTGCCATGTTTATAAGCAACCAGGGGGTAAATACAGTTAGACAAAATGAAAGAAAATACAATAATTAAGATGGGACTCTAGGCAGGTTGAATACAGGTCCCACTGGGCTCGGGCCGTCCTTGTCTACAGTTGTGCTCCCAACATAATCAATAGAACACCTTTTTATTTTTAAAAGTATTCGGGTTTGGACACTAAATTATATGTCATTCTGTTTATAGACCTATCCAGGTTATCCTTCTTAAACTTCTTATACTGTGGGGACAGTATAGGATTCAGAGTTATAACCTATTTTCTTCTGCAGCAGTGGTTAACATCACCAGTGAGAACAATAAATAATGAGAAGTTGGGCTTTGTAAGATTTTGCACTTTATGGCACTGCAGGTATCCAGAGTTAGCTAGTGAATAACAAAGAAGACTCTTCTATGAGGGCTAAGTATCCTGTGCTAATTTAGGAGTCTAGAACCAAATCTGAGACAGGAGACAGACCCTGGTAACAGTCCATGAGAATGTGAGTGGGTGACCCTGGGCGGATCAGGAACAGACTCACCTCCTGGCACCCTTTATATACTTTCTCAATTGACCTTATCAACTCTACACATTCTGATTAGGTCAGGAAGAAAAGAATTAGATGCTACTATGGCCTAGGTCATAAAAAAAATGGAAAAACAACCTTAAAACAAAAGATAGGACATCATAACGTTGCCAACAAAAGTTTGACTACACTGTCCCACGAATTTTTTAACACTGTCCTATAAATAAAAGGGGAGCTTTTTCTTTGCTCATTCTTTCGAAAGAGTTTCCCCTCAAAAGCCTTCAGTGGTTGCTTAAAAATTTTTGTCTGAACTTACATTATTCTAGATGAAAAGATACCAACTGGCTTTAATTTTTTAAATCACCATTTTCATTTATTGAGTCCCTATAAGAATTTTAAAAGTACAAACACACACAAAATATACTCTTGGCAATCAACCATGAATCGTGTTGTAGAAATTGAATGAAATCTTTAATATCTGGCTTTGCTAATCTGACTTCAGTAAATTAGAACTGTGACAAATAATAGTAAATTCTTCAAGCAAAGCTTATATATACTTCAAAACAACTTTTCTTAACAAATTTTTAAGGTATTACAATAATGCTACATTTTGTTTAGTTATTCAGAACTAAAAACTCAAAGAATTACAGATCCTTTCAAAACACTTTCAATAGCAATTTTTGTATATTGTAAGCCTTGTGTTAGTATATTAAAAATTGTAGGTTTTGTACATTTTAATTTTAATAACTTTCCTTGAGTTACTACCATAAGTCTATATTGTTTATAAAATGTTCAATAATCATATATTTTCTACTGTGGCAATTAGGTGCCTACTATAGTAAGTCATTATGTCTAGACTAGAGGTTCTCAATCAGGGGCAATTTCTGTCTTTCGGAGGTCATTTAGCTGTTTAGAGACATTTTTGGTCTTCAAACTAGAAACATGCTACTGGTATCTAATTGGTGGAAGCCAAAGATGCTGCTAAATGTCCTAAAACGAACAAGACAGTCACTCACAATCTAATATTACTCAACTAAATTGCCAATAGCGGAGCTGTTAAGAAATCCTAACTCTAGATACTTGTAACTAGATACAGTGTTACTAAGACACTGGCAATAGTAGCCATTGCTAAAATACATTTAGGTTATTTTTCACAACTAAAAATCCCATAGCTTTGAATAGAAGGCGAAAGGAATAAAAAGATAGCTTTGTTAAAGTTGATAAGTAGTTTTAAATTATTTTTAAAAACTGGGCATTAACTCCTAGGAATACTATGAAATGTTATTTCCCCAATGTTATATGATAAGAAATGTTGGTATTTCCAGAGCAAAACAATCATACCTTTTTAACTGCTATAATATAGCTTTCTTCTTGAAACATTTTGAAAAATTCACACATGAATGTCTCCTTGAAACTTGACTAAGAAAAAAAAAAAAAGAACCACATAAGATTTATATATATTAAATAGAGAACTGAGAATACAGTGGACTATATATTTAATAAAGCTAAGGATTAAGACCTAAAAGAATTCAATCATATACTTTAAGACAGTTACAGTGCTTGGAGCTGAAGATGCCCTCAACAGCTGTTAGGTTAAAGGTAAAGATAGATCAACAGGAGGTGCTAGCAACAGTTTACCAGACCCTCGCCCCCTCGTAGATAAACTATTTTAAATTAATGTCTTCTTTAACAGGTGACCAAGATAAAACATCCATCTAAAAAACAGCTATTGCATCTGTACACTATAGTTTTGGTTTTGCTTTATTTTTAATTTGCAAAAAAGTGAGTAAGGGAGAAGGGATCACAGAGTTGAACAATACAAGTGTGAATACAAAGCAAGAAATACAAAGACTTACCTTGCTTTTGGACAAACTACCCCAGCTTCCCAAAGTCTGAATGGTTTTTGAGATGAGAGTTAATGTTCTAATTGTCTGTGGGTCCTAAGGAATGTAAAAAGGACACAAAACTCCTGTTAATTTTTCAAAAAATGCTATTTGTATAAAGAGCAGAACAGAGTGAATGGTCTACACTGCTCTTAAAACAATGACTCAAAAATGTTCATTCAAGGTAACACAGTTAAAACCTAGCTAAGGAAGGCTTCTGGTCAAGATAATGGCATACACAGCTCGCATCCTCGCACAACCACATCAAAATTACAGAACCACCATCACTCAGAACCATTAGAAATTGAGTTCATCGAAGTCTGACAACTACAGAATTAAAAGAAGCCACATCCATCTAGGCTGGTAGGAGGGGAGACACAGAATGGGCTGGCCCCAAATCCATGAGCAGTGGATAAAAATTTGGGAGGGATTATCTCACGAGCAAGGAGTCTCAGTCCCATGCCAGGCTCCTAGGACACAGTTCCAGTGCCTGGAAGATAAGTCTCCATAATTCCTGGCTACAAAAACCAGCAAGAAATGAGCCGGTGGAAGAAATTGCTAGAGTCTCAAGCAGTTCCTCTAAAAGAGCTCACACACAGACTTACTCAGACTCACTCCCTCTGAGCTTCAGCACCAAAGAGGCAGCTTGAAAGGCACCAGTGAAATACAGAGACAAACTAAAGTGTCTGGAAACAAAGTGAGAGCTGGGGGACATCTCTCTCCCACACAGAAAGGCAGGGAGAGGTCCCTCTTTGAATTTTCCCCCATAGAACCAACAGGCAGGTATCATATATAATACTAGATCAACCTGGCTAACATTATTTGCCCCACTCCGAGGATCCCAAGATTCCGTCCCACCAAACTTACAGTTGTTAACAGTGGCTTTTTCATATGTATAACTGGTCTTGGCTCTACTTCACAACTTCCTATAACCTTTCAAACAAGCACCAGCTGGCCTCAAGTGAACCACCAGTCCCTGTACTTCTTGCTAAGTGGCCCCAGGCCTGGCACTAGCAACAGCCAGCCTGGATTCATAGCTTTGCTTCTCCTGGGAATCTCCAAGCCCAGCACAAGTAACAGCCATCTCAGACTGCTTTATAGCTCAGGGAGGGTGGCCTCATGAAAACACAGGTTGGTGTTGACCTTTGCTTGCTACCACCTGGGAAATCTCAATGTCTGCGAACCCAGGGGACAGTTACAGAACACGCAGAAGCTCCACTGCCCTGCCCCTGCACAGCTGATCCTCCTCAAATGGCAGAGGTTGGTGATCAGTGGTCACAGCCAATTCTTGCAGCTCACTGGTCTGGGTAAAAACCTCCCATTAACCTGCCAAAGATAATCAAGGCTCAACTACAAAAGGAGTACTCAACTTGAGCACCCAGTTTGGGTGATTGGGGAGGCTGTACCACTGGAACTCACAGGACACTTACATTAGGCCACACTAGCAAGACGGTGAGTCATAGCAGCTCTACCTAATACACAGAAACCAACACAGGAAGGCTGCCAAAATGAGGAGACAAAGAAACATGGCCAAAATGGAAGAACGGACCAAAACTCTAGAAAAAGAACTAAACAAAACAGAGATAAGCAATCTATCAGGTGCAGAGTTTAAAACACTGGTTATAAGGATGCTCAAGGAACTTAGTGAGGACCTCAATGGCATAAAACAGATCCAGGTAGAAATGATGGATACACTAACTGAAATAAAGAACAACTGATAGGGAGACAACAGTAGAGTGAAGCCAAGAATCAAATCAATGATTTGGAATATATGGAATCAAAAAACCACCATTTAGAACAAGAAAGAAGAATTTTAAAAAGTTTTAAAAAAATGAGGATAGTGTGAGCAGCCTCTGGGACAACTTCAAGCATTTCAATATTTGCATCATATGGGTGCCAGAAGGAAAAGAGAAAGAGAAAGAAATTGGCAATCTATCTGAAAAAAATAATGAAAGGAAACTTCCTCATTTGGTAAAGGACACAGAAATGCACATCCAGGAAGCAGAGTCCCAAACAAGATAGATGCAAAGAGGCCTACTTCAATACACATCATAATTAAAATGCCGAAGGTTAAAGATAAAGAGAGAATCTTAAAAGCAGCAAGAGAACAGTAGTTAGTTACCTACAGGAAAATTACCATAAGATTGTCAGATGATTTTTCAAAAGAAACTTTGCAGGCTAGAAGGGATTAGCAAGAAATATTCAAAGTCATAAAAAGCAGGGACTTTCAGCCAAGCTCAAAGCTATAATTTAGAATTGAAGGGCAATTAAAAAGGCTCCAAGACAAGAAAAAACTAAAGGAGTTCATCAACAAACCATTATTATATGAAATGTTACAGGGACTTACTTAAGAAAAAGAAGAATATCAAAATTACGAACAATAAAATGGCAACAAATATGTATCTATCAACAATTGAATCTACAAAACAAACTAAGCAAACAAGAACAGAGACAGAATCGTGGATACAGAGAATATTTTGATGGTTGCCAGATAGGACAGGGTGTGGGAGAATGGGTGAAGAGGTGAAGGAATTAATTGGTAGTTATGGAATGGCCACAGGGATGTAAAAGTACATTACAGGAAATGGAGCAGCCAAAAAACTTACACTCATAACCCATGGACATGAACAATGGTATGGGGATCATCTGAAGGAGTGTGTGGGGTGCTGGACAGAGGGCAGTAAGTGAAAAAAAATTGGGACAACTATGATAGTGTAATAAATAAATTTAATTTAAAAATCTAGCTCATGATGGGCAGAACTCATTGGACTAAGAAGTAATGACACTAAAGAAGCCACAAGTAATTGACAATTTCTTCCAAAGTAATTATATTTATGACATATTACTTTTGAAAGCCATAATTTAATCAACAGAAAAACAAACAAACAAGAGCAAGAGGCACTTAACCCAGACTGAAGGGTTAGAGAAGTCTACCGTGGCTGAGTATTACAAGGGGCTATATATGAGGATGGGAGATAGCGTGGGAAGAATGGTTCAATCCTTCTTGATTTCTACCATAAAATTTCTAAAAAGAGTAGCATATTGTGTCAATGTTAACACATCCTACATTTTCAAATTAGTGTTTTTTAAAAAAGTTATTCATTCAATCATGTGAACATACCTGAGATTGCCCATGTGTTTTAGCAGCAGGAAAAGCTCACTTTTGATGTTTCCTAGATTAGCTATTTATTTTATATATATATAAAAAATATATATATTTTATATTTTTTATATTTTATATATATATTTATATATACACACACACACATATATATATATTTTAATAATCTTCTGCAATCTGATTTTCTCCTTTTCTTTTTCTCTACTAAAATTAACTTCTTAAAATTCAAAGAACTTCTAAATGTAAAATCCAATGAACTTTAAATGGCTTTCCACTTCATCCACTCTGTAAATTTCAGTATTGGTCTTGACAATATCATCATCCCCATGTTCTTGGGATCACCATCCGCTCTCAGTTTAGATAGTATGAATTGTCTATACTTCTAACATGGTACTAATCAGGTGCTACTTTTAGATTTATATATTTAGTTTTAGATTGCATATGTAATCTCCCTACTTCCTCAATTAGAATGAAAGTTTCTTAAAAAGAAGGATTTTATTGCAACATCTGTTACAGGAATACACAGATCCAACTCTGTAGATAAGCAAGGTCACAAGGTGGGAGTTCTATTTCTGTCCAGAAGGCTGCTACCAAGCTTTTATTGTCCCAAGTTCAGTATAACTTCATAGCCATAGAAAAGACAGCATTTAACAAAAGGATACTGGCTCACTCTGGCTGCAGCCACTCACAGACCATTTGTCTTTTGACAACAAACAGCAGCATGGTTCTATTCAGATCTCAAAATTTAAAAAATGAGTGGCTAATGTCAAGAGGAAGAGTGGCCTTCAGAGCCCAGGTTAACTGCAAAACCCATAGGTCCTCTGTACACTGCATTAGTCACTGAATTTCCTAAGGGCAGGGAAGTCTTTCTCTTCATTGTCTCCACAGTGCTGAGCACAGTGTTTCTGATACATTACCAGTGCTCCAACATCTGACTGCCTTAAGAGGGGTAAGCTCACAAACTGGGTAGACTGAATTAGAATTCTGGTTTAATTCAGTTCAAACTGAGTGAGAGCAAATCATAATTTATCAGCTGTTTGACCTTGGAGAAGTTACTAAATTGTGATTTTCTTATCTGCAAATGGGGATTATAATAGAATTTACTCACATGGTTACTGGGAAGACATAAAGTACTTAGAATAGAGCCTAGTACAAAGTAAGCACTAAATAAATGTTGGCTACTATAATTTGTTATACATACGAGCAACAAAAACAGTTAGGTAAGATCATAAACTACTTGGGGCGTAAAAAGTTAAAGAATCAGCAGAAATACACTGTATGAAAAGGAAACATAAATATGGAGTTTTATACAGTGTTAACAAATGTCAGTCTATGTGAATGCAAACTCCTGTTCAAATAATTATATAGGACTTTACAACAGAATGATTATATGCTTTAAAAAAAAAACCTTTAAATTTCATATAGTTACAATATCATCTCAGGTGAGTAAAAAGCCAAAAATATGGAGACAACAAACAAATTATGTTTCAATAAAAGTTTCTACATCTTTCAGAAATGAGCCTTTTCAAATTTCTGTAAGATTTAAAAATACCTTCAAGGTTAAACTAAACCTATAATAAAAAGAAAAAAGCCTTGTACTATGGAAATTTACAGACACATAATAGCAGATGGAAAATAAGATAAATCCTCTTTGTACCCATCACCAAGCTTCGACAGTTATCTCTAAAAGGGCTGAAATGTCCAAGAAAAAGGCCCAATGAATCTAAGTATAAGAAAACATAGCCACATGAAATTGGCTTACTTCACAGTTTTTCTGTTTTAATAAAAGTAAATAAAAATGGAATAAAGCTTTGAGAAAAACAACACTTACTGGATGATGAGGTCGCAAATGAAAAGTATGAGGTGATACTACGGCTACAGCAAAGAAACGAAGAAATACAAAGCTGCTCACTGCAGAATACTGAACATGAGGGTCATCTGCAGAAAAAAAATGGTGAAATGTCATGCACAAAAACACTGAATTAAAAAACAAAGGTGATAGAGTAAAAATATTGAAAAAAAAAACATGTAAACTAAAGAGGAGATCAATAAAATTTGTCTAGTAAGGACTGCGTTGATGAAAATGATAGTGATGATTATGACTAAATTACAAGAAAAAAAGTTCTATGACTAAAAAAATTTGTAAGAACGAATTAAAGAAATGAAAGGCAAAGCTGCTAGATTTTCAGAAATATTTTAATCTGGCAAACTACTTTTTCCCTCAATCTGCAAGAAGAGAGAGACTGAAATTATAACAATTAAAGTAAAAGTAGCGTTTAGCACTATCTAGTGGTAACACTGAATACCTTAAGACAGGGATAGAAAATTGTTTTCAGTTTTGTGGTATTGTTTTAATTTTTCCCTCAGAAGTCTTGGTAATATGAAACAGTATGCAATAAAAACAATTAGGCTGAAACCTTTACTTCACAAAAGCTATCCATATGTCATATAAAAATTCAAATGAACTGGGGACAACTTGTGGCTTTCATCATTAACCTAGAGCTTTCATTTCAGACTGTAATTGACACTTAACCCACCAATCAGATGGCAGAGAAGCAGGTGATAAGGGCAAGAATGTCTGGATTTGGTTTGAGTTTTAACTCTTGTAAGTCATACAACAGATAGTCACCGATCAGTTATTTAATTTGTAGTTCTTTAGTGATACTTGCTTCCCACTCATTGCCTCTCACCCCATCCTAAACCATCTTCCCAGAGTAACAGGAACAAATGAGAAACTATGAAAATATTTTATGACAACAAAATTGTCACTACTGTAGTCTACTGAGGATATGAAGACATGTTGATATTTAAGCCAACAAAAAAGTCAGTCAAGGAGATACTTCTGCATTTATAAAAAAACCACAAAATGTGTTTTAGATGAGTTACCTAAACAAGAATTAAATAGATCAAACATATTTAAGGCCAAGATCACTAAGTAGAGTAGCATGCTTTGGAGTAGGCCAAGCCCAGGTCCAAGACCCTATCTGCCCCATTGGCCATGTCATGGATCTTGTGCAAGCTATTTATTACTTTCTCAACCTGTTTCATTACCTACTGAAGGGTAGCAGTACCTGCCTCGTATGGTACTGTGCACACAAGAGTAGGAGATAACGCAGGCTAGCCTGTGTCTGTTCAGTCATTAGGCATGCGATGTGGTTACCATGATCTAACTCATTAAAGTATAATTTTAGTCAGCATATATGCCGTTCCATATTTTTTAAAAAAAAATTTTATTTCGTTATTTTTAGAAAGAGGGGATGGGGGAGAGGCAGAAAGGGAGACAGACATCAATGTATGGTTGTGTTTCACCTGCCTCCAGCCACTGACCTGACTGGAGACCTGGTTTGCAACCTGGTTATGTGCCCTGGCTGGGAAATCGAACCTGCGACCTTTGGGTTCGCAGGCCGGCGCCTTAACCACTGTGCTACCAGCCAGGGCAAGCCTTTCCATATGTTAATGCCTCTGCTCCCCTTATTTTTTTGCAAAGACTAGATTTCATATACTTATTTGAAGTTAATTGTTTATGTCTTTACTATAATTAGCAAAGACATCTTGATCTGAATTAATCTACATTCTAGGTGGAAAACTCAGGCCCACCTGAGTTTTAACATTGTTGGCCGGCAATTTTATAGCAAAAACTAATCCAAGGCCAATCATGAGTTAACTTGTTATCAGTCAAAACATTTGGGCTTTGGGGCCCTGGCTGGTGGCACAGTGGATAAGGCGCTGGCCTGTGAGCCCAAAGGTTGCTGGTTCGATTCTCAGCCAGGGCACATAAGCAGGTTGCAAGCCAGGTCTCCAGCCAGGTCCACAGCTAGAGGCAGGTGAAAGGCAGCCATACATCACTGATGTCTCTCTCCCTCTTTAACTCTCTCCCTTCCCCTCCCTCTAAAATAATAAATAAAATCATTAAAAAAATTGGGGCTTGAAAACATGAGTTATTTTGTGACTGGTCAATAATGTATTAACATTAGGTATATTTAGCGGAAGGTCAAATAACTGCACACACGTGCACATATACACACTTGAAAAGAACATGATAAAATAGCAAAATCTCTTCAGATGTAATAGAAATAAATTCAAGGTTTCACATAGCTGGGTAAGACAAGTAACTTAAGTAGCTGCCTTATCTACTCCCTTTTTCCCTTATTACAGGCAGATCTGGAAAGACAGCTATAGCAAGTTTATTTACTTATCAGAGATGCATATAATTAGACTAATTCCAAGTATTGACAATCGGAGACAGCAACACTAAATTTAATGAAATGTTTCTAAGCAAAGCCTTGACATTGCTGCTATGCAGTATTAAACATGCCAGTTACTGACATATGGATCTCAAAATTCTAGGTATAACAGAGATGTTTTTAATTTCTAACACCATATCTGTAAAACCTATCACCATCAAAACCATATCATTATAAAACTGTCAAATCTAGTCAGTTGTGTGGAACTAAAAATTTTCACTATTAGAGCATATTTAAGTAAAAAAGGGAGGTAATACAAATAACAACAGTGTTTTTGTTTATTTAGTGATCTCATAAGCACCTGGTATAAATGTTTATTTATTTATATAATGTTATAGTTCTAAATTTTGCCTTTTTAAAAAAATGATTTTGATTTGCTCTTTGTATAGTCATTCTATTAAAGTGTTTTGAGATTATAAGAAAATTAAATCAGATGTGTCACTAAAAAGAATTATTTTGAAAACTAAGAGTATACCTAAAAGCCATACATAGTTCACATAAAACAGTAAATCTACAAAAAATCAAATACTGAAAAAGAAATGCCACTTTTTAGTAATATAAGTTACTTACTAGGAAATCTCTGAGTAGCCATTTGCCTTAGAGAATAAAAGATATCACACATTACAGTGGGGCAGCTCATACTTGATTCTATAATTGTATTAAATAACTTGTCTACATAGTTGCGCAGATTCTCCTGTAGGATTTAAAAAGATAAACATTAAGATTTTGGTTTCTGCACATCCTGAATGGCTTTCATGGAAAAAAATGTAATGAAAACGAGCTCTATTAGGCAGTCACTATCTCGTTTGTAAAGTTTGGCTTCCCTTGTCCAAATTCATTCAGCTAAAGGGCAATTTACATCTTGACCTCATTTAATATATTAAGTTTAGACTAGCTAGATGTAATAGGTGAAGGTATCAAATAAAGTCCACAAAAAGCAACAGAGAGTAGAATGATCCCAAGGTAAATTAGGAAAATATTTCTGATATACAGGTGCACAGACATTGTGGTAGTGTTAATCTACTGCTATGAAAACTGTGACAAACACAACTGTCTTTTCCCAGAGACAACTTTAAGTACTGGTTAACCAAGTCACTGTACTACTTAGCCTGATCAGTTGAACCTAAAGGACTGACCAGAAGGAGGCTGCAACTACATACGGTCTTTCTCCATTACTGTTACTGGAGCCAAAAAGAGACAATCAAGAACAAAAATAAAGTGAATGCTGACGAGGAGCTAATAGCATTCTAAAAGCTAGACACAGGTAATGCTGCTAATGGTACTGGCATTATGTAAAGAATAAAAAGCCCTGCTTTCATCCATATAGAATTACTGCAACATAATTGGGAGACAGATATACATTTAAGGCCAATTAATGGAGTTAAAAAGATAACAAAGATTTACCTTATTATTTTCTACATTATCTCCCTCTTTCAATTTAATAGGATCAATTTCACAGGATTTTGAGGATTCACATATCTGGAAAATAAGGTTAATTTTTCATTTAATGCTCTTCTAAAACTATTCGGCAAAATGAAAAGAAAATAGTATTCTTCTGAAAATGCAAATGAATTATAAAAATTAAAACTAAGTTTAAAACTCTCATCTGGAGATAACATAAACAAGATCTAGAAATAGAGCTATAGCAAGTTTTTTTACATTTCAGAGATGCATATAACTAGCTTAATTCCAACTACTGGCAACCAGCAATAGCAATCTTTAATTTTATGAAATGTTTCTAAGCAAAGCCTTAACATTGCTGCTGTGCAAAATTAAAACATGCCAGAGTCACTGATAAATGAGCCTCAAAATTCTAGGTATATTTCAACAGAGATGTTTTTAACTTCTAAAACCATATCTGTAAAAACCTATCACCATCAAAACCTTATCATTATCAATTGTCAAATCTAGTCAGTTGTATAGAACTAAAAATTCTCACTATTTGAATATGCAAGTGGAAAAGGGAGGTTCCCAAAGAACTATATAAAAAGTTTCCACATATATGAGACTCTAGTTAAAAACAGTAATCCAACAATAAAGAAATGATTATGTAGATTATACAACATGCCCTTTGAGTAAATACCAATCGATGAAACAATAAATAATTGATGTACTTCTAAAGTGCTCTTTCAATAATACATGAATGGTTTTATCACTCCCATCAATAGATCACTAAACAAAAGGGATACTTTAAGTCCACATAAACTATTATTACTGGAGTACATATATTCATTCCATACCTCATCTAGAATAGGCTTTAATGTTACTTTCAGGTAGTGCCCTCCCACTATTTTCATCATCTCATCTAGACATCGGGTAGCCAAGGAATTTCCTCTAAAAATTGTGTTTGCATCTCTGAAATACACATAGAAATAAGGTAAAAACAAGTGTAGTGAACAAAGATTGTCAACAACAAAGGAGATATTTGACTTGGTCATATATACAACTTTAGTAATTTTTACCATCCATTTAAAAGCTTGTTGCCATTTGGATTTTCAAACTTGTAAAAACTACTTATTGAAAATATAAAAAAATAAGTTTAAAAAAAAGCAAACCATATTTATGAACTACACATGTGGTATGTATGTAAAAAACAACAGTTTAAGACTATGACAGGAACAGAAAGCCACCCAATTATTATTATTTTTAAAATTTTATTGTTGTTGTATTACATCCATCCCCTCCAATTATTTTTTATAATGTCACACCTATGCACGTAAGGGTGGTTGCTACATATAAACAAGAAAAAATGAACTTCTGATTTGGTATTTTATTTGAAACATGTGAATCATCATAACAAGAAGCAAAGACCAGTTACAAGAAATTTTGACACCCAGTAAAAAGAAAATCCATCATTAATTGTTAATTTTACTGTTGGTAGATACTGTTTGCTAACTTAAACAATTGCTTTTATTATATGCGGAGCAGTTCTTTTTAGACTATGATATGCAGTAAAGCTGCGCAATACAAGAGCTAAGATTACAAAAACAGTTCGACAAACTACAGTCCAAATTCAATAACAAATAATTAACATTTAATATAACTCTTACTGTGTATCCTTCAAGTCTAATTCAGCCACTGCAGTGGCAAAAGGAACCAGTTTATCATGCTGCAGTAGCAGTCGTACAAGGGGCAAAACAGCATCATTTTTATCTCTACATATTTCACCCAAAATGTAAGCAGCTGAGGCAGATATTGGCTGCAAAATAGAAAGAGAAAACAAACACAAAATCAAGGAAATGTAACTAGATGTTCAATTACAGCTTGTAAAAGTAATTCAAATATGTTCATTAACTATGAAAGCACATATTGGAGCTACAGTACTATAGTTTAGATTAATTAAATATACTGTACATATCTGTATACAGGAGTATGCAAAAGTAGGTTGACAGTATAATAAAGTAGGTTTACAACAATTAATAAACATAAGAAAATGTTATTTTGCATACTCACAACTGTAAATCTACTTTTGTCTACCCCTGTGTATGTGTTCACAACTGTAAATCTACTTTTGCCTACCTTGTGTGTGTGTGTGTGTGTGTGTGTGTGTGTGTATACTGCTTTAATAAAACTTGAGATACTCTGAAATCTTTTCCTCATCATTTAATATGAAAAGGCCAAAGTAATTCTGTAAATCTTACATTTATGAGTTTAAAAGTACCTGAACATCTGGTGATTTTAGCAGCAAAGTTTTCAAAGGACCATAGTACTCTGAAGGAAGCACATAGTCTTCTGTGTAACATATATTTAATCGAAGAGACCCCAGGTCATCAGTTTTAGATGACTTGTTTCCATTGTCTCTCGGTTGTAGCAAGTACCTGAAGTAACAGTACAGTCAATTCCATGCAATGGTAATAAGCATTTAAGCCAGTGAGGTACATAAACAATTAAGGTAAAAAACTAAACCAAAAAAGTCAACTTAATATTTAAGGTTAGGACACCTGATAAGTAGCTGGCTATTGATTTTCAGAGGTTTAATACTGGTTATATATTGAAGTAGAAAACTATAAATAGATTTTTACCCAGGAAACAAAAAATACAGATAATACAAAAATGAATTATCTCAAAGGGATTGAATAAGAGTTTGATTAGCTTGCTGGTTTAAGGGGAAAAAAAGTAAAAACATTTAAAATCTAACATCAAAACTAGTGTTTTACTAAATTTAAGAAAGAAACATTTAGTTGAAATAGTTAACACATACTACACAAGAAGGCTTAAATAAGTGATCATGTTGTAAAGTAAATCCTATATGTAAAAATTTGAACTTATCTTTTAAAAAGTTAGTGGTTGAAGGTTTAAAAGTAGATTTCTACATTATTAAAGGAGTAACTGTAACTACTGAAAATGTTAAAAGGCAAAAAAAAGTAAAAATAGAGATATCTTTGAATATCCAAGGAAGAAGAATGTTTAGAAATCAAGAGACATTTGTAAGAACAAAACCAAAAATCTAAGTTACTTAAGAGTTTTTATCATGGAAATTTAAAAATACATACAAAAGTAAAGAGTGTAGTATATTGAACCTCTATGTACATATCACCTAAATTCAATAATTATTTCAAAACTATTCTTGTCTCAGCTATCCTTTCACTCACTCCTCTCATTCCACCGATGTATTATTTTAAAGCCATTTCCAGGTGTTTTATAACTTCAACTATAAATATTTCAGTGCATATATAACTATATGTGTGTGTGTGTATAAACTTTTTTTTTTTTTTTAAATTTTATTTCATTATTTTTAGAAAGAGGGGAAGGAAGAGAGGCAGAGAGGAAGAGAGACATTAATGTATGGTTGCATTTCAACTGCCTCCAGCCACAGACCTGAATGGAGACCTGGTTTGCAACCTGGTTATGTGCCCTCGCTGGGGAATCGAACCTGCGACCTTTGGGTTCACAGGCCGGCGCCTTATCCACTGTGCTACCAGCCAGGGCTTGTATAAACTTTTAAAAATCATTATTACCCAGTCAGTATTCAAATCTTCCCAAACTTATTATCAACAGTTTTCTACAGTTTATTCAAATCCAAGGTCCAGTGACTGTAATTGGTTGATAGCTTAAGTTTTTTATTTTACTTTTATTTTTTGTTTTTATTGTATTTTTTTTGCATTACCATTTAGTCCCCTTATGCCTGCCTCCTCTCTACAATCACCACACTGTTGACCATGTCCATGAATAATTTTTCCTAATTTTTGCTCAATCCCTCCACCCACTAACCTTCCCCATCTCCTTTGTTGTCATTCTGCTCTCTATTTATGAGTCTGTCTCTATTTCACTTGTTAGTTCAGTTGGTTCATTAGATCTGAAATACGAGTGAAATTATGCAGCATTTGTCTTCATCTGACTGAACTTACTTCATTTTTCATAATGTTCTCCAAGTCCATCCATACTTTTGCAAAAAGTAAAACTTTTTTTTTTTTTTTTTTTTTTAAGATTTTATTTATTATTCTTAGAGAGAAGGGCAGGGAGAGAGGCAGAGAAGGAAACATCTACGTATGGTTGCCTTTCACCTGCCTCCAGCTACAGACCTGGCTGGAGACCTGGCTTGCATCCTGGCTATGTTCCCTGGCTGGGGAATCAAACCAGCAACCTTTGGGTTCACAGGCTGGTGCCTTATCCATTCTGCTACCAGGGCTGGTAAAACTTGTGAGTGTGGCTGTTTTTTTGTTTTTTGTTTGAATTTTATTATTGGGGTCTTTCATTGATCCCATTCCCCCACCTCACTGCTCTCTGCTGCCCCACCCTCCCCATTCCCCACCCACAGTCAATTTTGAGTAGTTTTAATCTATGCATTCTCTCTAACCCCTAAGAAGTCAGATAGTTGTCTTAATAGAATTTTCTACATTTGGGGTTGTGTTAACTCCATCTTTGTCTCTATGGTATCATTTAACATGTTCTTTTGTCCCCTCTGTTATTTCTGTATATTGGTAAGATATGAAGGCTTAGTTAGATTCAGATTTGATATTCTGCCAAGAACACCTCATTGACAGTATGTGTAGTTCCACTAAGGAACACTAATACCTCATTGTTTCTCTTTTTGTGACATTAGCATCACTGATGATTACTGCCTAACATTATTAACCTCACAGTTTGCAAACTGATAATTTTATAAGTCTATCTTTCCTCCATTATTTATTAGCTGGTAAAGGGAAGTCAGTAGCTTTGATATTTATTTCTGATACTTACCACTTATGGTCTACCCAACAGACTAACTTGTTTAAAAATAGAAGGGAGCTCTGGCTGGTGGCACAGTGGATAAGGCACTGGCCTGTGAACCCAAAGGTCGCTGGCTTGATTCCCAGTCAGGGCAACATAAGCAGGTTGCAAGCCAGGTCTCCAGCCAGGTCCATAGCTGGAGGCAGGTGAAAGGCAACCATACACTGATGTCTCTTTCCCTCTCTGCCTTTCTCCCTTCCCTTCTCTCTGAAAAGTAATAAAATCTTTAAAAAAAAATAGAAGGAAGAAGCACTTGACAGAATAGCTTTGAGAAAGGATTAAAGACAAGAAAACTAGAGAATCAACCAAGCAAAATTTAAAAGATGAGAGGATGGTAACACAGGAAGAAATTACTGAAATTACATTACTACACACAAAAGAGGAATTCCTGTCTCTGAAGACAAACCTTTAGAACTTCCACTCTCTGATTTGCGAAATAATGATTTAAAGATTTCCTAAGAAAATACTTGCAAATAGGTCTATTAGCAAAGGTGACTCAGAAGTATCTCTAAGGGAAGTGTAGCTGACTAACTACCAAGCATCTAGAAAAAAAAACATCACTTTGGGCATTTCCCGCAATCTGGTGTACATTCTATAGCTTTGCAAATTCGTATATCTTGTTTTACCAGCATTTAAAAGTTTATCTGAATTGAAAAGGCTGAGCAGAGACTGATAAACTCCTTCACTTCTTTGTGATCAATACATTTTATTTAGGAAATGTTCATCCACAAAAGTAGGAAGAAGAGTGATGTTAAAAAGGAACACTCTCACCACCACACCCATGCATTTATTACTCAGCTTCAACAATTATTTCCATTTCCCTTGGTATTTCATCTCTATTCCTCACTTCAACTAATTCATTTTTTTAACCTGTTTTTTTAAAAGTCTGGTTGATTTATACATTTTTACCTACTGGTAAACTATTTTGAAAAGCCAAATTATCAGAAGGTGCTGTGGTGAGTAAAGAGATACGACACAAAGGTTTGAGTCTTAGGAATCTCTCAGCTAAGACAGTCGTTCTGCCAAGGTCGTAATGCCTCTGGAGCAGGAATCCCGTTTCTCCAGACTGTCAAACAGGCAGGACCCACCCATGTTTGCCTCTTTGGGATCCATTTTTTATTCTAACATTCCAGTTCCACTTTAACTAGTGTTTTCCGTTTATGATAGAATAAAATTACCTGTATTACAGTTACAACCTGGTTCTGCCTCCTAGAGACTGAACTTGCCCACCTTAAACAGTGTCCCGGTAGCTGGATCAGATTTCAGACTCTGTTTTGGTTTGTTACACAGAAATCCTACTCATAGGGGAACTTTTTAATTCCATTCTCTCCAAATTACTGGAGGAGACATGCCTTATTCCTTGGTTATGCTCATAAAACTACAAAACATCAGCAAAAACAGGTCTACAGTACTAGCATGCCGTGTTTGGTTCAGTAGGGTTGGGGTAGTGTGCTGCCAATTATTAATTTTTATGCATCAACTGTTTAGGATGTTTACAAACTCCAGAGGACTCACTCCTGCCATACTTTCTAAGCTTGTCTCCTTGGGTTTCTTTGGCAGGGTAAAAAATCCTTATGGACAAAAATTCATAAGGAATTTGTCCTTATGGACAAAATATCCATGTCTACTCAAAAATGTTTTTCAAAATATGTCACTGTCCTACCCAACTCCTTGAAAACAATTTTCTTTTAAATAATATTTTATAAACAAAGGGCACTAAAATCTTTGCTGACAGCTTAAAGCAGAATAGTTTTGTGTTTTAAATATATTTAAAAATATGTATGCCAAAATATAAATTTATTATAGTACATTGGTTAGGAACACAAACTTTGGAGTCTGGTTCAAATCCCAGGTGTGAACTTGAGCAAACTGCTTGGTTAAAAACAAGTAATGATAGTGTCTAACTGATTTAATCCTTACAACAACTCTAAAGAGCTTACGTAAGTAGAGCACTTAGAATAGCACCTGGTACAGTAAACACCACGTAAATATTATTTATAGACATATAACTGTTACCACTTAAATATATAAACAACTATAGGTAAATGTAGTTATTTGTATTATCTATATAAATGTGACTGGGCTGTGAACCAAAAGGTCCCTAGTTTGATTCAGTCAGGGCACATGCCTGGGTTGCGGGCCAGGTCCCCAACAGGTGACGTGGGCGAGTCAACTGATTGAAAATCTCTCTCTCACATCAATGTTTCTCATCCTGTCTTTCTTCCTCCATTCCCCTCTAAAAATAAATAAATAAAATTTAAAAAGCAAAGATAAAAGTTCCTCCTCACCTTGATGGAACCAACAAATTAAAAATAATAATAAAACATTGTTACAAGAGGTTCCATTTAAATCACCTGAAGGAACCCATGTAAATTAGGCAATCTTATATAAATCAGAGCTAAAGAAAAAACCCCTCAAGATTTGTTAAATACAGGGTGTCTGGTATGCCTAAGGTCCAGGGATGCCAAAAAAACACAAAAACCTCAAATATATCTTCTTCAATTTTTGAACAAAGTGTTTCAGTTTGAAAGAATAAGAAACAAAAAATAAAGGTAAAATATTAACCTCAAGTATAATTATCTACAAATGTACTTTTTATTCACAATTAGAGAGACATAAAAATAATACTTATGAAGCCCTGGCTGGTGGCTCAGTGGACTGGCGCCTGCCTGAAAACTCCAAGGCTGCTGGTTCAATTCCCCATCAGGGCACATACCCAGGTCACAAGCCAAGTCTCCAGCCAGGTCCTTAGCTGGAAGCAGGTGAAAGGCAACCATACATTGATGTTTCTCTCCCTTTCTTCCTCCCTCTCTGCCCTTCTTTCTTGAAATGATGAATACAATCTTTTAAAAAAATAAGTAACACTTATTCTGTTAGGAGTCAGCAGATTTGACAGCCACTAAAGAGAATTAAATATTAGGATTAGAATATTTTTAATTGATTTTTAAAAAAGATTTTATTTATTATTTCCAGAGAAAGGGGAAGGGAGAGAGGCAGAGAGGGATAGACATCAATGTATGGTTGCCTTTCAACTGCCTCCAGCTACAGACCTGGCTTGCAACCTTGTTATGTGCCCTGGCTGGGGAATCAAACCAGTGACCTTTGAGTTCACAGGCTGGCGCCTTATCCACTGTGCCACCAGCCAGAGCTCATCTGAACATTTTTAACCATAGGGGTCTATAAAACTGAAACTGAGGTAGGCAGGCAAAAACTAGTTATTTGTTCATAATTTTATATAAGCTGAAAAATAACTGTTCAAAGGCAACTCTACTAATACTTGAATATTATTTCTGGTTCCATAAAGATAAACATCATCAATCATTTTCACCATTTATTACCAGAATAATTTATCATTTAAAGATAAATTAAAGATTATGTGCTAAAACTGGCAAAGTAGGAAACCAATTCATTTCAAATAAAATTCTAACCCAGTTTTAAATATGTGTAATTTTATGTTGAAAAAACTTCAACCATTTGTTTTATTTACTATTTGAATCTTTCAAAATTTAAAATTATAACATGGAAAAATATTTTTATTTTTTAAGACTTTATTTATTATTTTTTAGAGAGAGGGGAAGGGAGAGAGAGAGAGAGACTTCAATGTATGGTTGCCTTTCACTCACCTCCAGCCATGGATCTGGCTAGAGACCTGGACCACAACCTGGTTATGTGCAATGGCTGGGAATCAAACCAGTGAACTTTGGGTTCACAGGCCAGTGCCTTATCCACTGTGCCACCAGCCAGGGCCTATATTTCTTTTCTTTTTCTTTTTTTTTAGTATTTTACATTATTTTACATTACAAATTAAAATAATTTACATTACTTTAATTAATCATTTTGTTCCTTTTTTTTAAATTTAATTTTATTATTACATCCATTCCCTTTTTCCTTCCCTCTGCCCCCTTTCCTATCCACCCATTTCCCCCAAAATCAATCCCACTGTTGTCCATGTCCATGGTCCTTCCATACTATTCCTTGACTAAGTTGCTCCCTTTCTTTGCCGCCTCCTCTCCCATCCCACCTCCCCTCTCCCCTCTGCCCACTGAAGATTTATTCATTGTATTCATGTATCTGGTTCTGTTTTGCTTATTTGTTTTGTTCATTATTGTCCTGTAATGGGTGAGATCATACGGTATTTGTCTTTCACTGACTGGCTTATTTCACTAAGCATAATACTTTCTAGTTCCATCCATGTTGTTGCAAAGGTTAGGAGTTCCTTCTTTCTTTCTGCTGTGTAGTATTCCATTGGGTAAATGTACCAAAGTTTTTTGATCCAATCATCCACTGATGGGCACTTAGGCTGTTTCCAGCACTTGGCTAGTGTAAATAGTGCTGCTATGAACATAGGGGTACACAGGTTCTTATGAATTGGTATTTCAGGGTTCTTTGGGTATAGTCCTAGTAGTGGAATTGCTGGATCAAAAGGCAGTTCCATTTTTGGTTTTTGAAGGAAACTCCATACTGTTTTCCCTAGTGGCTGCACCAGCCTGCATTCCCACCAACAGTGCAAGAGGGTTCCCTTTTCGCCACACCCTTGCCAACATTTGTTGTTTGTTGATTTGTTGATGATTGCCATTCTGACAGGTGTGAGGTGGTATCTTATTGTGGTTTTAATTTGCATCTCTCTGATGGCTAGTGATGTTGAGCATTCTTTCTTATGCCTCTGGGCCCTCTGTATGTCCTCCTCAGTGAGTTGTCTGTTCAGGTCCTTTGCTCATTTTTTTAAAATTTATTTTATTTTATTGTTGTTGTATTACATCCATCCCCTTTTTGCTCCCCTCTGTCGCCCTCCCTACCCACCCATTCCCCCCAAAGTCAATCCCCCCTGTTGTCCATGTCCATGGTTCCTTTATACTAGGTTCTTATCTAAGCTGCTCCCCTTTCTTGCC
>PVIW01005702.1:0-79079 GCA_004026585.1 Noctilio leporinus
TCTTCTCTCCCCTCCTCTCTCTCTACTCTCCTCTCTCCCTTCTTTTTCTTGTTCTTTCCCCCTCCTCCCACATCTTCCCTCTCTCCCTTCCCCCTTTTTTCTCATTCTCTCTCCCCCCTCCCCCAAAAAGAAAAAAATCCAAAAACATTCTTCTTTTTTATGGCCAAGTAGTATTCCTTGTGTAGATGTCCTGGTTTTACCCCCACATCTACTGATGGATACTTGGGCTGTTTGTAAATAACAATGCAATAAAATAGGGGTTCTTATGTTCTTTCAAATTAGTGTTTTGGATTCCTTTGGATAAAGTTCCAGAAGTAGGATCACTGGGTCAAAAGGCAGATCCATTTTTAACTTTTTGAGGTATCCCCATACGGCTTTCTGCAGTGGCTGCACCAATCTGCATTCCCATCAACAGTGCACAGGGGTTTTCTTTTTCCATATTCTCACCAGCACTTGTCATTTGTTGATTTATTAATGATAGACATTCTGACAGGTGTGAGATGATATGTCATTGTAGTTTTAACTTGCATTTCTCTGATGATTATTGACATTGAATACCTTTTCATGTCTATTGGGCATGTGTATGTCCTCTTTGGAGAGGTGTCCATTCAGGACCTTTGTCCATTTTTAATTGGGTTGTTGTTTTTTTTTGGTGCTGAATTTTGTTAAGTTCTTTATACGTCTTGGATATTATCCCTTTATCAGATGCATATTGGCAAGTATGTTCTCCTATTCAGTGAGTTGTCTTTATTTTGTTGATAATCTCCTTTGCTATACAAGAACATTTTAGCTTGATGTAGTCTCATTTATGTTTTTCTTTTGTTTCAATTGCCTGAGGAGGTGTATCCCATAATATATTGATGAGCAATTCTGAAATTTTGCTGTCTGTATTTTCTTCTAGGATTTTTATGGTTTGAGGGCCTAGCATTTAAATCTTTGACTCATTTTGAATTTATTCTTTTGTGTGGTGTAAGAAGGTGGTCTAGCTTCATTTTTCTCCAGGTATCTATCCAATCTTCCCAACACCATTTATTGATTAAACTGTCTTTATCTTATTGTATGTACTTGCTTCCTCTGTCAAATATTAATTGACTATAAAAGTATGGGCTAATTTTGGGCTTTCTACTCTATTCCATTGATCATTGGGTCTGTTTTTATGCCAGTGCCATGCTTTTTTGATTTTGATTATTACGGCCTTACAATATAGTTTCATATTAGGTACCATGATTCCCTCAACTTTGTTTTATTTCTTAGGATCACTGTTGCTCTGCAGGGCCTTTTGTGGTTCCATATAACTTTTTGAAATAGTTGTTCTAGTTCTCCGAAATATGTATTTGGAATCTTGTAGGAATTATGTTGAGTCTATAGATTGCTTTGGGTAGAATGGATATTTTAATGATATTAATTCTTCCTATCCATGAACATGGTATGTGCTTCCAATTTCTTTAATTTCTTTCTTCAGTGTTTTATGATTTTCTGAGCACAGGTCTTTTATATCCTTTATTAGGCTTATTCTTAGGAATTTTACTCTTTTTGAAGCAATTGTGAATGGGATTATTTTCTTAATTTCCCTTTTAGCTAGTTCATTATTAGTTCATTATTATATAAAAATGAAACTGATTTCTGGATATTAATTTTGTATCTTTCTGCTTTGCTGAGTCCATTTATCAGTTCTAGTAGTTTCTTGGTGGAATTTTTGGGGTTCTCTATGTACAGTATCATGTCATCTGCAAATAATGACATTTACTTCTTTCTTTCCAGTTTGCATATTTTTTATTTCTCTTTCCTGTTTGATTGCTGTGGCTAGGACTTCCAGTACTATGTTGAATAAGATAGATGCAAACAGACATCCCTGTCTTATTTCTGATTTTAAGGGAAACACATGAAGTTTATGCCCATTGAATATGATGCTGGCAGTGGGTTTGTTATATATGGTCTTTATTATATTTAGGTATGTTCTCTCTATCCCCACTTTTGCTTAGAGTTTTTATCATGAACAGGTGTTGAATTTCATCAAATGCTTTCTTGCATCTATTGGCATGATCATGTGGTTTTTATCCTTCATTTTGTTTATGTGGTGAAACACATTTATTGTTTTGTGAATGTTGTACCATCCTTGCATTCCCAGAATAAATACCACTTGATCGTTCAAGGTATCTGACATTTTTGATGCATTGATGTATTTGTTTTGTTACTATTTTGTTGAGGACTTTAGCATCTATGTTTACCAGGGATATTGGCCTATAATGTTCTTTGCAGTATTTTTATCTGGTTTTGGAATTAGGATAATGCTGGCCTCAAAAATGAGCTTGGGAGATTCCCCTTCTCTTGAATATTTTTGAAATAGTTTGAGAAGGAGAGGTGTTAGTTTTTCTTGGAATGATTGGTAAAATTCCCCTGTGAAGCCATCTGGTCCAGGGCTTTTGTTTAATGGGAGTTTTTGATTACTGCTTTAATTTCACTAGGTACAATCTGTCTATTCAGATTACCTGATTCTTTCTGATTTAGTTTTGGAAGATTGTATGTTTCTAGGAATTTATCCATTTCATCCTGGTCATCCAGTTTGTTGGCATATAGTTATTCATAATATTTTCTTACAATCTTTTGTATTTTCTTTGGTGTCAGTTGTTACTTCTTTTTCATTCCTGATTCTATTTATTTGGGTCTGTTCTCTCTCTCTCTCTTTTCTTTTTCTTGATGGGTCTGGTTAAAGATTTATCACTCTTATTTATCTTTTTAAAGAACCAGCTCTTTGGCCTTGGCTGGTGGCACAGTGGATAAGGCACCAGCTTGCAAAACCAAAGGTCACTGGTTCGATTCCCAGCCAGGGCACATAATCAGGTTGCAAGCCAAGTCTCCAGTCAGGTCCGTAGCTGGAGGCAGGTGAAAGGCAACAATACATTGATGTTTCTCTCCCTCTCTGCCTCTCTCCCTTCCCCTCTCTCTGGAAATAATAAATAAAATCTTAAAAAAAAAAAAAAAAAAGAACCAGCTCTTAAATTCATTGATCTTTTGTATCCTTCTTTTAGACTCTATTTCATTTATTTCTATGCTGATTTTTATTATTTCATTCCTTCTGTTAACTTTGGGCTTTGATAGTTGTTCTTTTTCAAATTCAAGTGTAAAATTATACTGTTTATTTGGGCAAATTTTTTTTTTTTTGGTGGTGGGGAAAGATAGGCCTGTAAAACTATGACTATTCCACTAGTATTGCTTTGCCAGTGCCCCATAAATTTTGGATTATTGTGTTCTCATTTTCATTTGGTTCAAGGTATCTTTTGAATTCTTGCTTGATCTTATTGTTGACCCATTCATTGTTTAATAATATGTTTTTAGCTTCCATGTATTTGCATGTTTTTCAGTGTTGTGATTGCTTTCTAGTTTCATAGCATTGGGGTCAGAGAAGACACTTGATATAATTTCAATCTCCTTAAATATATTGAATTTCTTTGTGTGTCTTACCATTTGGTCTTACCTAGAACATGTTCCATGTGCACTTGATAAGTATGTGTATTCTGCAGCTTTGGGGTGAAATGCTGTGAAGATATCAATTAAATATATTTGATCTAATGTATAATTTAAGTCTGCTGTCTTCATGATATTCTGTTTGGAAGATCTACCCATTGAAGTCAAATGGATGTTAAAATTCATTTGTTAATGGTGTATTTCTTTCAATATCTTCCTTTATGTCTATCAAAAAATTTTGCACATATTTAGCTGCTCCCATATTGGATATGTAAATGTTTACTAGGTTTATATTCTTTTGTTGGATTGTTCCTTTTATTATTATGTAGTGTCCTTCTTTGTCTCTTACTATAGCCTTGGTTTTAAAGTCTATCTTTGTCAGATGCAAATACTGCTACCCCAGCAGTTTTTTTCCTTTTCATTTGCATGAAATGTCTTTTTTATTCCTTTTCTTTTAGTCTGTGTGTATCTTTGAACCTGAGATTCATTTCTTGGAAGCAGCAATATATGGGTCTTGTTTTTTTTATCTGTTCAGCTATCCTATGCCTTTGTTTGGAGATTTTAAAACATTTCCATTTAAGATGATAGTGATAGCTGTGTATTTAGTGCCATTTTATTGTTAGATCATTTTCTTCTGTCTTCTTCTACTTCACCTTCCTCTACTCTTCCTCTCCTTCTCTTCTTTCTTCAATCTTTTTAACATTTGTTTTAGTACTAGTTAGGTATTAACAAAATTTTTTTTAGCTTTTTCTTGTCTGGGAAGCTCCTTATTTCTCCTCCAATTTTAAATGATCACCTTGCTTGGTACAGGAGCCTTGGTTGTAAGGGCCTTGGTTTTCATCACCTTTAATATTTCACACCACTTTGCTAAAGCCTGAAAAATTTCTGTTGAATAGTCAGATGATAGTCTAATTGGTGCTTCCTTACATGTAACTTCCTATTTTTCTGTTGAGGCTTTTAGGATTCCTTTTTTGTCTTTAAGCCTTGTCACTTTAATTATGATGTGTCTCAATGTAGGCCTCTTTGAGTCTAACATGGGGACTTTCTGAGCTTCCTGGACACATGTGTCTTTTTTCCTTCACCAGTTAGGGAAGTTTTTAGTCATTATTTCTTCAAATAGGTTCTCAATCCCTTTCTTGTTCTCTTCTCCTTCTGGTATTCCCATGATGTGGATGTTGTTATGCTTCATGCTGTCTAAAATGTTTCTTAAGCTCTCCCTTTTTTAAAAATTATTTTTTCTTCTTGCTGCTCCACCTGGGTATTATTCTAGTCTTTAAAATTACTTATTCAGTCCTCTGCTTCCTCTAACCTACTGTTTATTCCTTCCAGTGTATTATTTATTTCAGGTATTGCATTCTTGATTTCTTGCCTTATTTTTTAAAAAAGATTTAAAGAAATTTATTATTTTCAGAGAGAGGGGAAGGGAGGGAGGAAGAAAGGGAGAGAGACATCAAAGTATGGTTGCCTTTCACCTGCCTCCACCTGGGGACCTGGTTGGAGACTTGGCTTGCAACCTGGTTATGTACTCTGACTGGGAATCCAACCAGGAACCTTTGGGTTCACACACTGGCGCCTATCCACTCAGCCACCAGTCAGGATGCATTCATGATTTCTGATGGGTCCTTTTTTATGTTTTCTGTGAATTTTTTTATGCTGTGTATTTTTGAGTATCTTTATAATCATTACTCTAAACTCTATCTGATAAATCACTTGCCTCCATTTCATCTATCTCTTCTTCTGGAGAATTCTCTCCTTTCATTGTCTTTCCATTTTGGCTGTTTCTTTGTGTTTGTTTCTATGTATTTGGTAGATCTACAAAGAATCTGCTATAGATAGGCCTTTGTCAGATACTATTTGTGACTGGCCCTAGTCAACCTGTTTGGAGATATTAATGACCCACAGCATGTCACTAGCTCTGCTGGGCCAGTCTTGTGATGAAGTTATTTCTTCTGTTTTTCTGTGGTTATATGGCTTCTCTCCAGCAGTATTCAGCTGGTTATTCAGAATTATTTCTCTCCAGTTTAATTATAATTTCAGGTTAGTTCTAGGAGGAGGTTAGTGTACCTTTCGTTTACTCTTCCACCCTTTGGACCTCTGAATCCATGCCAAATACTTTCATTACCAGTATATACAAAACATTGTAAAACTTGTAATGGCATGATGTTTGGAGACTATGATGAAGATTATGTTTGAGGTGTTCTTTGAATGTTTGGACACAGAAGAAGGACACTGCATTCCAGATCAAAGTAGTAGCAAATAAAAATGATAGGAGTGTAAAATTCTTTCCTTTATTCAGAGCAGAGTAAAGTGTTCATTTAGGCTGGATTGTTGGGTGAATAAAAAGAAGTAACAACAATATCACAGTGATTAGTAACATGCAAATCAAAACCACAATGAGACATTGTCTCATACCTGTTATAATGGTTCATTTCAAAAACACAAGAGATAATAAATGCTGGCATAAATTTGGAGAAAAGAAAACCCTTGTGAACTGTTGGTAGGATTATAAATCAGTGCAGATACTATGAAAAAGAGTATGGAGTATCTTCAAAACTTATAACTAGAACTACCATATCATCTAACATCTCCAGTTCTGGGAATATATCCAAAGAAAACAAAAATTAACTTGAAAAATATCTGAACCCCCATTTTACAGCTGTATTATTTATAATAACCAAGGTGTGGAAGCAACCAAAGTGTCCATTGATGGGTAAATAGGATGAATGGATAAAGAATTTCAGCCATAGGAAGTGAGAAAATTCTATCACATACAACAACATGGGTAGACCTTGAAAATAGTATGCTAAGGGAAATAAGACAGAGAAAGAAAATACCATATGCTCTCTCCTTATATGTGAAATTTGAAAAACAAAAAACCAAAAATTAAAACAAAAACCAGTACTCAGAAGAAAAGATCAGACCTGCAGTTACCAGAAGCAGAGGGGTAGGGAAGGGGGACTAGGGGAAAGCTGGTCCAAAGGTACAAACTTCCAATGATATGATAAACAAATATTAGGGATATAATATACAATATAATGATTACAGTTATTCTGTTGTAGGATATAAGAGAGTTATAAAGAGAGTGAATTCTAAGAGTTCTCATCATAAGGAGAACTTTTTTCTTATTTTTATTATATGTACACAAGGTAGTGGATATTAGCTGAACCTATTGTGGTAATCATTTCACAATATATGTAAATCAAACCATCATGCTGCATATTTTATTTATTTATTTTTAAATTAAAAAACATTTATTTATTATTTTTAGAGAGAGGAGGAGGGAGAGAGGCAGACAGGGAGAGAGACATCTATGTATGGTTGTCTTTCACCTGCCTCCAGCCATGAACCTGGCTGGAGACCTGGCTTGCAAACTGGTTATGTGCCCTGGCTGGGAATTGAACCAGTGACCTTTGGTTTCACAAGCTGATGCCTTATCCACTGTGTTACCAGCCAGAGCCCATGCTGTATATTTTAAATGTATGCAATGATCTATGTCAATTTTTTCCCAGTAAAAATGAAAAAAAAAAAAAAAAAGTAGCAGGAAGACAATTTGTAAAAATATTTTGGAATGAGATGGCAGATATGTCTTAATGTTTAGGGTAAGAATGTTCAGTTTTGAATTGATAATAATGGAGAAACACTGAAGATTTTGACCTGGAATATGTCACAATCAAAAGCCAAAATGGATTAGAAAATGGAGACTCTGGATTCTGAAATGAGTTGGAATGCTTTTGGGGAGATAAAAACCATAGGACTTATGGTGTAAATTAGGTTGTTTGGGTTAAGTAGAAATGGGACTCAGAAACACAAAACTGTGAATGAGTAGGGGATGGATTCAAGATATTCAAGAGATTAGGAGTGAGAATTGTCAACAAAGTTAATATGCAGTATATATAAAACAATATGAGTGTGGTGATGTTATAGGATTGAAATACTGGTTGATAAATAGCTTTTTTGAGACACTGGAGCATCCTCACTATCCACTGGATGGTGGTACCTGTCTTCACGTTCAGGACACACCCTCAATCAAGAGCTAAAAGAGCAATAGCTGGAGCATGAAGATCATTGCGACCTGACTGGTGGTGTCTCTTTAGTATTCCTTATGAAATAGTGTGAATATCATTGTTGGCATGTAGAATTTAGTAAAATTAAGTTCAAAATACCATTTCTCCACTCTCGTCTTCTTAACTTTTTAGAAATGAAATTATCAGTAAGTCAAAGAAAGGTGTGCCAAGGCATGGATTTATCAGATGCTCTACCTTTAGCAATAGAGCATTAGGTTTCTAGGTAACATGCTGAGGGTGACATTTTCAGTTACAAATGCACCATGTCTTTTGCGTCAACTTTGTAACTGCAATTAGTAAAATATCAATCATATTTTCTAGATCTGTTGATTATTGTAGCAGTTTAGTCATCATAATATTTGAATTTTTGTCTTAGATATAATATCCTTTTATTTTTGAATGGAAAATTTTAGAAAAAATGCACTTCATATCAAAATTGTTATAATACATATTTAAAAATCCAATTAGTTACATTATTTGTTATCACTTTAGTTGTTATCAGGAGGTAATTCAAACTAGATGACTAAAAACTAGACATTGATTTTCCCCCTGCTTTTAAAATAATCTTAAACATCTTGTTAGTTTCTGTGTACCAGTTGTTTCTGTGAAATATGAATGATCATTGTCAGACCAATATAAAAGTAGTACTTGAACAGGAGAGGAAAGTAGAAAGTTGCAATGTTTCAAATGATTCACTAGTCTCTTGGTTCTTCTTTTCCAATCCTTTGGGAAGCCTCTGTATTCTAAAATAGTGTGCATTAAAGTCAGGTATCCATGATTAAGTATGCAATGCCTGATTCTAGTTCACTCTTCCTTGGAGCTCAAATGCAACATACCTGAAAGAAGTAAACACAAGATCATACCTACTTTTGAAGTGATGAATATAAGAGTAGTTTATAGTTGTTGAAAGAATTTGTCATCTATGTTTTATGAAAACTATTTTAAAAGCTTTTTTTTTTTTTAAAATTTATTGTCGTTGTATTACATCCATCCCCTTTTTGCTCCCTTCTGTCCCCCTCCCAACCCACCAATCCCCCCCAAAGTCAATCCCACTTGTTGTCCATGTCCATGGTTCCTTTATACTAGGTTCTTGTCTAAGCTGCTCCCCTTCTTTGACTCTGCCTCTCCCCTCCCCCCAACCCCGTTCCCTCTGACCACTGAAGGCCTATTCCTTGTATTCATATACTTGGTTCTGTTTTGCTTGTTGTTTTGCTCATTATTGTCCCGTAATGGATGAGATCATATGATATTTGTCCTTCACTGACTGGCTTATTTCACTAAGCATAATACTCTCCAGTTCCATCCATGTTGTTGCAAAGGGTGCAAGTTCCTTTTTTCTTTCTGCTATATAGAATTGCATTGTGTAAATGTACCAAAGTTTTTGGATCCAATCATCCACTGATGGGCACTTAGGCTGTTTCCAGCACTTGGCTATTGTAAATAGTGCCGCTATGAACATAGGTGTAGATAGGTTCTTATGAATTGGTGTAATTTTATTTATTTGCAAGAGGCAATCAAAACTAATATTTTTATTTTGAAATCTAGATAGAGATAAATTATTCTGTCTTGTTTTTGTTTAACTTAATTTAAAATATATTAAAAGTCTACCATGTTCAAGGCAGTTCTGGGCACATTAGAGAAGATGAAGATGGATAATATTTCTATGAAAGGGTAATACAGGAAAAGGATAAATATATAAAAAACTTCAGTACTAGATAAATGTGCAATTATTTTGCAATGCATACACAAAATTAAATTGAAAAGTTAAAAAGAAAGAACTTCTATATATTTGGAGGGATGATACAGACAACATCTAACATGTTTTATGCAATTATCATTTGCCAGGCATTGTGCTAAATACATCACAGAGATTATATGTCATTTACTATTGACATTACTTTCATGAGGTAGGTATAGCCATGTTTCTATTTAAAAAATTAGTAAAGTGAATCTTGGAGAAATAAAGTAATTTGCCTAAGGTTGTCAGTATAGTAAGCAAAAAAATCTAAATTCAAACTTGATAATATGATTTTAGAGCCTAAGCTATTTACCCATTGATTCTCTTACCTTAATTCAGGTTAAATATTTTTATTGATTGATTGATTGATTGATTTGAAGGAGAGAAGAAGGATAAGAGAGAGTCAATTTGTTGTTCTACTTGTTTATGTACTTATTGGTTGATTCTTATTTGTGTCCTGACTGGGGATTGAATCTGCAACCTTGATGTATTAGGATGATGTTCTAACCAAGTGAGCTTCCCCTTCAGGGCCTTGATTCAAGTTTAAGAAGAAGGTGTAGTTGAGAAAAGTCAGATCCATGACTTTATATGTATTAAGGGTCTTCAAATACCAGGCTCATTACTTAAACAAGCTATCTGAATAAGATAAAGCACATTAGAGAAATAAAATATTTGCTTGTTTATTTAGTTCATATCAGAAATAATTTTTGGAGATATTGACAATTAACTGGTAGAGCTAGAATAAAACAAGATCTCCTAGCATTTATTAAGCTAAATATCCAAAAGTCTGGAGACAGAATGGAATCTGGAGGCCAAAAGACAGAATGACTCCAAAAATTATTTTTATGAGATTGAGCTAAATAGTAGAGTGAAATACTCTTTGTGCCACGTGAAAAAAAATAGTAAAATGGAAGCTTGGGTGTTTTTAATATTAGTCTCCTTTCAAGAAACATTATAAATTATATTATGGTTTAAAACAATAAGAATTATGTAAGGATTGAGCAGAAAGGAAAAAGGATTGAGCAGAAAAGAAAAAGGAGAATAAAGTGCAAGGGAACTTAAATATAATAGGGATAAAAATATAGAACTAATTATGTGAAAGAAATATCCATATAGATTCTTCAAATATTTTTGTGAGCTGATTTACTATAATAATGAATGAGGAATCATTTAATTAGAAAAATAAATATTGCTAAAAGAATAATTAATAAATACTAATATATAAACTTTAGACTGCATTAGAGAGAAAACAGTTTAATTTCTAGGGTTAAACTGTTAATAAATTATGCAATGATTATTGATTGAAGGTAGCCTATATGCCTGGAACTATTTTAGGCACTGGAGGGAGAATAGCAAATGATACAAAGCCTCTGCTTTCCTGAAGTTAATACAAATAAATAAATATTAATGGACATAAATAAATAAATAATAATCATGCTAGGTAGTGATAAGTGCTATGGAGAAAACTAAAGCAGAGGTAAATGGAATGAAGAGTGACTTTTTAAAATATATGGGGGCAGTAATCTTGAAATTCTAAGTGGACATGTGATCATGCTATTTATTGCTTCCATGTCTTCACACATTCCATGATAAGATATGTGACTGAGAAACCGTCAGGATCAGAGGCTACGAAGAGCTGTCTGCTTTTGGGTCATGGGATTGTGTGATTTTACAGTTACTATGTTACTAACACTGTCAAATTGGCTGTATCTAGATCAAATGAGCTACAGTGCATTAAAGCCCTTCATTTTTGGGTGGTGAAGATATTTATAAATTTATTAGTCCATTAGTTCTTTAGTGAAGGACTAAATGTTATTATCCAGAGAAAGCACTTTTAAGTGAGAGCAGGAGGAAGTGAGATTAATATGTGGAATCATCAATCAGAAAGTAACTTGAGAAAAGGTAAGCAGAGGCATAGGATAAATATTAGTAAAAGTTAGAAATAATTCAGTTAATGTTTTTATGTACTTAGAACTAACTTAATTTTCCTGGTGGCAAGAGATTTTCTGCAATCATTATCAATTTGGAGAAATTGATCAGAATTCTTGAAATCTATAGAATATAGATATGCCATTATATATGTGCATAAATAATGATATAATTTATCCAAAAGAGATTTTGCAGGCAAAAAGAGCAAAAGAAAAAGGCTAGGTTTTATAGATAAAATGTGATTTTTGGCAGGGGTGGGGCAGAAAAGCAATTGGTGGAGGATAGAATAGCTGAATATTTCTATGGCTGGGATATTTTAAAAGTTGTTATTTATTTAAGGAATAAAATACACACAGTTGGAAATTGGTACATCACTACTGAAAACTATGAGGATTCTTTTTCTTCTTTAAAAATTAAACACTAGAGCTTCCTTATGGCCCAGCAACTCCACTTCTGGATATTTATTTAATGAAAGTAAAACCACTTGTTTAAAAAGATATATGCAGGCCTATATGTATTATAGCATTATTTACAGTATCCAAGACATGGAAGCAATCTAGGTGTCTATAGATAGATAAATGGATAAAGAAGATGTAAAATTTATATACATGCACAAAGGAACATTACTCAGCAATAAAAAGAAATGAAATCTTGTCATTTGCAACAATGTGGATGGACCTAGATGGTATTATGCTAAGTGATAGAAGTTAGACAAAGACAAATAGCATATTATTTTACTTATCTAATAAATATACACAGGACAAAACAAAAACAGACCCATAGATACAGAGAACAAGCTGATGACTACCAGAGAGGAGAGGGGTGGGAAAGATAGGTAAAATAAAAAAAATTATAAAAGTATTTTACCAAAAATACAAATGAAATATACACTTCCTGATCTCACACTTGCTCCTCATAACATCAGAGTTGGTAAATTAGAGAAAAAAACAATGGTGTTATGAAAAGGTAGTGTTTAATAACAATTTGCTGACCAGATGCTGGGTATCTATCAATATGTAAGCATTATTGGTGACAATCTTAGTGACACAAAGCCTACAGAGGTCTGAGTTATCTCCTCATGGGTTGTTTTAACATAAAAACTATTTCCAAAATAGTTTTATGTTTGTGTAACATAAAAACTATTCCCAAACCACTTAATTGAAATAAAAATTTTATCAACCAGTGTTTTCTTCTGGGCAATACATATAAGGGATATATTTCATTTAGAAAATAAGTATTTATAATCAAATTAATTGCTTGGTTGAACACATTTACTACTGTAACAGGTAAATCCACACATCCTTCTTCACCTGCTTAGTGCAGATAAATGGTGGCCTCCAAAGTGACTATGCAGCCCCTAGCACCATGTACCTTGGCCTCCTGGGGTGGGACAGGTATAAGTTCCATTTATGTTGATTTTGAGCTAAATGAAAAAAGAATTAAATTCAATAATATTTAGTATGCATTTGACGCTCTCTGTGTTTGATCTTCACATATGCTACTTAAAAGTATTTTCAAAGAAGGTTGGATATCTTGACCGTAACACACTGCATGTTCTTTCACTCTTGGCTACTTGTGAGGTAATGTGGTTTGTATGTTATAAGTAGTCATTGATTTTGTTTTGTTAAAACCAAGATAAAGTCAAGATAAAAATCAGTATCTGTTATTAAAAAAATCCTTAATATCATACATAAATTTATTGGTTATATCATAAATTGTCCAAGATTAATTATACACATTATTTTATAAATTAAAGTAAAATTGACTCATTTTTCTGGTAGTCTCTGTGACACAAAGTGAATGATAATACTATGCTACCAAACAGATATTAAAGAAATAATATAGAAGATAAAGATAATGGTGTAAGCAGTATTTAGGAGGTTAAGTGCTATTTAAAGTAAGTGTATTATTTTAAAGTATTTTGAAAATTTGATTCTAAAAATTTTTAATCCTTGTGTAATTTTATTGTCAAAAATATGTTATCAGATAAAAACCTTCAGAGTTGCACACTTTTAAATTTCTTAAGTTTGGCAGTAGAAGTTTTTGAAAAAGTATTTTATTGTTCTAATATAGTTGTCTCAATTTTCCCCCTTTGCTCTTCTCCACTCAGTCCAACCCTCGTTCCCACAGTTAGTCCCTACATTGTTGTCCATGTTCATGGGCCATTCATATACATTCTTTGACTAATTCCTTCCCCTTCTTTCCACCATTATTCCCCTCTTTCTTCCCCTCTGGTTGTTATTGGTCTGTTCTATGTTTCCATGTCTATGGTTCTATTGTGCTCATTATTTTGTTTTCATTCATTATATTCTTCTAATAGGTGAGATAGTATGCTATTTGCCTTTCATCAACTGGTTTATTTCACTTAGCATATTCTCCAGTTTCATCCTTGCTGTCCTAAAAGGTAGGAGTTCCTTCTTTCATTCTGCTGCATAGTTTTAAACTTCTTTAAAAGTCTTCGATGTGAGGTTTCTCTAGATTTTAATCATGTGTTAATATATAGAGACTATTAGGTGAAACTAGCAATGTGGTGTCATGAGAAGACCTTAAGGTATTTCCCCTTAATATTACAACATGTATTAGAGTAATAATTTAACAAAGAATTCCCTGCTCAACACACAAGCATATCTGAGACACCTGAGCATTAAACATGTGAGGGTGGGCATATCAAAAAGAACAGGGAAGGTAGGACTGGAGGAGGGATACAGAAAAAGGACACATATAGTATGGCACTGGTTGTAGTCTCCACAGACAGGCTGATGGTGAAGGGTTGGTGTCCAAAGCCACTGGGCACACTAGAGGGGTAGAGATAGCAATGTTAGCTGGGTTAGCACACATTAAGGCTGGTCCCAGGGTCAGTAACAGAAAAATGCAAAGGATCACAGAGTTCCACAGCCCACCAGTGGTAAACAAAGAATTTTGAAGACATGGGAACAATAAAGAGTCAAATACTTTAAAAAAAGATTTCATTCACACAAATTCCCAGGCAGAGAAATATCCATCAAGATCAATGAATAACCAAAGTAACAAGGGAATTCAGAAAGGAATTGAAAAGCCTTCAGAAAAAAGCCTTGAAGACGTGGAAGACTGAGGCTTAAATGACAGATAATTCAAGATTGCAGTTCTGAAAAGGGTGCGATACAAGAAAATGCAGAAAAGCAATTCAACAAACTCAGAAATAAAAATCAATTAACAAAAGCTTTACATCACTAAAGAGAATAAAATGATATAAAAAAAAAGAACTAAACAAATTCTGGAGCTAATAAATGTGATGAAGATTGAATTAGCAAGCTCAGGAAACAAAGCAGATCATGTAGAAGAAAAGAATTATTGATCTTGAAAATAGAAATCTAGAAATGATTCAGGTGAAAGAAGAGAGTATGTAATGAGTAAAAGTAATGAAGGAACTTTATCACAATTACCTGATTCCATTAGAAAGAACAATATAAGAATAATAGGTATCCCAGAAAGAGAACAGTGGAAGAAGAGAACAAAGAACTTATTCAAACAGATAATCAATGGGAACTTTGCAAACCTACGGAAAGATCTGGATCCTCAAATCCAAGAAGCTAAAGGAACACATAATTACTTTAATACAAAAAGAAAATTATATTAAAACTATCAAATATTAATGACAATAATTTTCAAGAAAACTAAGGGAGAAATAAAACAATGGAGATATAGAGCTACAAAAAAACAAAACAAAACAATAAAATGGTTATATGAAATACTCATATATCAATAATCGCTCTAAATGTAAATAAACTGAATTTACAAATTAAAAGGCAGAGTAGTGGGGTGGATTAAAAAATAAAATCCCATTAGATACTGTCTTCAGGGGACTCATGTCAGCTGTAAAGACAAAAATAAACTTAAAGCAATGGAGTGAAAAATGATACTCTAAGCAAATAATATCCAAAGAAAAAGTAGATGTAGCCATTCTTTTATCAGACAAGATAGATGTCAAGATAAAAATGGTAATAAGAGACCAAGATGGAATTTTATAATGATAAAGAGGACAATATATCAAGAAGACAAAAACAATATATATTCACCCAGCAAGGCTCTCATTCAAAATGGAAGGTGAAATAAGGAGTTTCCCAGACAAAAGAAGTCTAAAAGAATACATTTCCACCAAACCAGCATTGCAAAAGATGCTAAAGGGTTTGCTTTAAGAAGATGAAGAAACAGAGAGGTAGACAGAAACACAGGTACAAAAGTAAATGGATTAAATGCACCAATCAAAAGACATAGGACAGCTGAATGGATAAGAACCAACTTTAACTTATGAATGCTTAAAAATGATCTTGTTATAAATAGACATTATGAAATAAGGTACAATTTTGTATATTACTTGTATCTGCATTACTGCAGGTTAAGTTTTCTTAGATTGGAATTATGTCACAATATGGAAAATCGTGTTACTTGCAATAACTCAGAAAAATCAAGTGCATTTAAGGAGAAGAAAAAAGTAAGAAAATGTGGATATATATTACATAGAAGACATCTTTCTTATTCACGGTTACACAATATGTGCTTATTTGTGGGTGTATGATACATAGATTTTGTTAGCAATTTATGTTTTAAATAGCAACCAACTGGTCATGGGTGTGTTGTGAAATCAGCCAATCTTTAGGTTAGAAAAGATGCTGAGAATGAAGACCAATTTGAATAGAGGTTGCAATCTACTGAACTACATGATTTGTGTACATAGACAATATATATTCTCATATTAGCATGTAAATTAGATGACATTCCTTTCAAATAGATCATAATTTCCAGTTATGAAGGCCCTCAAATTGGGGATGCTTGGGAAAAGGAATGAATGCTATAGTAAGCTTTATTATTGAAATGTGAACATACCTAATCTCTATCTCAATAGACTCTTAAATAGTTCAGTGGTTAGTTTAGGACTGCATAGGAAGTCACCCACAAGTTAAAAATACTAGCTAAAAAATAGCTAGAATACTAGTCTACAAAATTATTTAAATCCTAGAGATTTTTATTTTTTACTTCAATCTAGTAGACATGATAATTTCTACTCTGGGGACCAGCTGAGCACTGCAAGAGCCATTATTTCTGAAGGCTTCAACTTGTAAACACATGTAGAGGAAAAACAGAGGGTATTGAAAGAAGTGAGACCTGTGCACAGCCCCCCACTCCCCACCAAAATCTATCTGCTATTTATTTATTTATTTAAAAAAGATTTTATTTATTATTTTTAGAGAGGGGAAGGGAAAGAGGGAGAGAGGGAGAGAGACATCAATGTATGGTTGCCTTTCACCTGCCTCCAACTACAGATCTGGCTGGAGACCTGGCTTGCAACCTGGTTATGTTACCCTGGCTGGGGAATCGAACCAGCGACCTTTGGGTTCGCAAGCCGGCACCTTATCCACTGTGCCACCAGCCAGGGTTCTATCTGCTATTTAAGATGGAAAACTTCAAAAAGAATAAGTTGTAGTTTCAGTAGCTTAAACTAAAGTTGAGTTGTATTATTGGAGGGAGAGGATCTGACTCAACAACCAAATTCATTTTTTACTATGGGTTTGGCACTATCTCTAGAACAACTTTCACAAAAGTGAGTTCTGCAATATACCATTTCTGTGATATAGTTCACAAAAATAGCATTACAGAGTAAAATAAATATCAAAGAAGAAAAAATTGCTTAATTTGCTACAATATATCTAAAATACTATCACTTAACATGTAATAATTATGTAAGCTATTAGTATATTTAAATTTTTTTGTGTTAACTCTTCAAAATCCAGTATGTACTTTAAATATGTGTAAAAATACGTATTGTGTAAATGCATTTTTGCATGTATTTGCAATTCATATTATTCAAAAAGGTAATTCTTTAAACAAATGAATTAATGTAGGCATTTTGAAATAATGAAAAAAACCCTTTGTATTAATATGATTTGCAAAGCTGACAGAAAGCAGTAATTAAATGGTGAATTGTCAGGATGTGAAAGGAAAAAAAGAAGTACACATTTGTGGTTACAGAATAGACAGGGGGATGTTGAGAAAAATAAAGGAAATAGAGAAGCCAAAGAACTTATATGCATGACTCATGGACATGAACTAAGGGGGCCATTGCTGGAGGGAATGGGGTACTGGGTGGAGGGGGGCAAATGTGGGAAAATTGGGACAATTGTTATAGCTAAATAACTAAAATATATTTATATTAAAAAAGAATAAAAATCATATGATCATATCAACAAGATGAAGAAAAAGCAAATGATGAGATATCACATCCATTTATGATTAAAACACTCAAAATGGGTATAGAAGGAAAGGACCTCAACATGATAAAGGCCATTTATGAAAGAACATCGAACATCTGCTAGTATCATCCTCAATGGTGGAAAACTGAAAGCTTTCCCTCTAAGATCTAAGATGAGGGTGTCTATTCTCACCACTGTTCTTCAACATGGTACTGGAAGTCCTACCCAGAGCAATCAGGCAAAGGACATCCTTTGGGATGAAATGAAAGGTATCCATATTGGGAATGAAGAAGAAAAATGGTCACTTTTTGCAGATGATATTAATTTTAATATAGAACACTGTCAAGGTGCCTCCAAAAATCTATTGGAAACAGTAACCAAATATAATGAAGTTGAAGGATACAAAATCAATGTTCAGAAATCTGTTGCATTCCTATATACTAACAATAGAATATCAGAAGAGAAATGAACAAAATTATATTTTTATTTAATCTTTATTGCATTTGTTTCCATTACAATTTAGTTCCCTTATACTCCACCCCCTCCCAGCAATCACCACATTATTGTCCATGTCCACTTTTAATGGCAACATAAAGAATAAAATACCTAAGAATAAACAAAACAAAAGATGTAAAAATGACCTATACACTGAAAACTAGAAGATATTGTTTAAAAACTTTCTAAAAAAGGACACAAAGAAATGAAAAGATATTTTGTGTTCATGGGTTGGAAGAATCAACATGGTTAATGTTGATTACCATAACATGGCTTTGGTAAAATTACTGTAAAAATAATATACAGATTTAATGTAATCTGCATGAAAATTTCAACAGCATTTTTCAAAGAAATAGAATAAAAATCCTCAATTTTTATGGAACCACATAAGATCACAAATTGCCAAATCAATCCTAAGAACAAAGTACAAAGTTGGAGGTATCACACTCACTGACTTTAAATTACACTACAAAGCTACTGTAAAATACATGTATACAAAAAGATAACATTTTCCACATAGATGTTGAAATATATGTCAGTACCTTATTTTTTATGGCTGAACAATTATCCATTAAATATATATATTATACTATTTTATCCATTTACCCATTGAAGGGCATTTGGGCTGTTTCTCCCTTTTGACTATTGCAAATAGTCCTGTTGTCATCTTCATGTGCAGTTGTTTGAGTATCTATTGTCAGATTTTGTGGGGATATACCTAGGGCTGGAATTGTGGGATCATATGATGACTCTATGAACTTTTTGAGAAATAGCCTAATTATTTTTCATAGCGACTGTACCATTTTACATTCCCAGCAGCAATGTATGAGGGCTCCACATTCAACGGGCATGTACTTTAAAAATATATGCATACAGTTGTGTTAGTGGTGCTATTCCAAATATTTTTTTATGGACTAGAAATAGAAATCTGAACTATCTGGAACCCACTGTAAAGATAGCACTTTGGCTCCATTTAGGTGAGTGCATGACTGTGGTACGTTTGGGGAAGAGATAGGGTTGGAATGTGGTAGTAGTTGGAAGCTGGGTCAGACCCTATCTGGCCTCAGCTTCTCCATCTGTAAGTGAGAAGTACTTGCAATGAGGTTGTAGGTTGCCCCTAGGACCTCAGGACCTTAAAACTGGTCATTTGTTATTTCCCAGTCTCTATTTGGATGAGCTTTTACATTTATCTCTGAGAGAAATGAAAACAAGTAACCAGCTGATTTTTTAATGAACAGTGAGCAGATTATATGTAGTATTTGCTTCTCTCCCTCAGCATACTGGTCTATGTTGCAGTCATTGCAGATGTCTTCATTGCCAATGCGCTCTCTCTATCTCGGTATCATGGAATAACACCAGTTATAACAATGCAGAGAAGTTACCTTGTGTAGTAGAGCACATAATGCATAATTTATAAACATAATCTTACTTAAGTCTCATTAGAACCCTGAGTGGGTAGCCATAGGCATTACACTTTCTCTTTTATAAAGAAGGGGTCTGAAGCTAATAGAGATGAACAAATCTGCCTAAAGAACAAATTGAAAAAGTTTAGATTACTATTGTGTAGTATTCCATTATGTAAATGTACCACAGGTTTTTTTTTTTTTTTAATCTAGTCATCTACCGATGAGTATTTGGGCTGTTTTCAAATCTTGGCTATTGGAAATAATGCTGCTATGAACATAGGGGTGCATATATTTTTTTATATTGATATTTCAGGTTTCTTAGGATATATTCCTACAAGTGGAGTTGCTGGATCAAAAGGGAGTTCCATTTTTAATTTCTTGAGGAAGTCCATACTGTTTTCCATAGTGGCTGCACCAGTCTGCGTTACCACTGATACTGCACCAGGGTTCCCTTTTCTCCACATCCTTACCAGCACTTGTTGTTTGTTGATTTGTTGATGATGGCCATTCTGACAAGAGTAAGGTGATATCTCATTGTGGTTTTAATTTGAATTTCTCTGATGATTAGTGTTTTTGCACATTTTTTCATATGTCATATTGCTCATCTATATGTCCTCTCCAAAGAGGCAGCATGGATGCTAAATGAAATAAGCCAGTCAGTGAAAGACAAATACCATATGATCTCACTTATATTTGGAATCTAATAAACACAACAAACTAACAAAATAGAAACAGAGGCATGTATACATGAAATAGACAGCTGTTGGGGTGGGGGGCCTGGATTAAAGACAGTGAATGGATTAGCCAAAGAACATATATGCATAACTCATTGACACAGACACAGTATGGGCATTGCTTGAGGGGAGGTGTTGATTGGAAGTAGGCAAAGGGGGAAAACGTGGGGACAACTGCAATAAACAATAAAGTACAATAAAAAATAAAAGAGCTTAGATTAGAACCCAGTTTTACTTGATATCAACATAGCTGCTCTTCCCATGGTACTTTTGCTGGAGAGAAAAATTGCTTTCTGAAGGTCTCACCTAATCATTTTACTCAGAAATTCTCTGACCTTGGCTTGATTTAGCTTTATTACATGTAGCACTGCTGACTTATAATTGCTAGCCCCACAAATAGATTCTTTTCTAAATACTGATTCTTTTCTTAATACTGATGCCTAAGATGATTTCAGGGAACCTAAACAGAGCCAGTCCCTCTACCCGTCTTCTTCTCTGAGACAGATAGGTGAGGATTAGTCTATTGCTTTTCATCTGAACCCACACTCTGAAAGATTTTACATTTTCCTCTGGTCCAGAAAAACAGAGTTGTTTTAAGCTAGTAAATCTCAGGGGCCTAAACCCAAATCCCAAGACTAATCATTTTGTATTATACAAGAGACATGCTCTTATTACATAACCATTGTACATTTCCCACGCTGCATTCAATCAAGGAATTTACAAAGATCAGGAAACCCTATGGGAACTCTAAAAATACAAATGGAAAGAAAGAAGAGTAAAACTCTGCTGCAAAGTTATCTTGATCAAGAAATGTGTCTAAGTGGTGAGAATAGCACAGGCTCAAGCTTTAGAGTTCTGAGCACCATGTTTTAATATTTTGGCTATGTATATTAAGTGTACATTGTTAGCACAAATGCCACTATCTAAGCATGTGCACATTACTTGTGAGTGTTAAGAAGAAAACTCATTTTCACAAATACCATAAGTCAGGGAATGGACCCCCAACACAAGTGAATTCACTTATTAAGTCATTGTAACTAGCTCTTTTCTCCTATAGAATGTGAGTTTCTGAAAATAAAATCCATTTATTTGTCTTGTCATCTCTGATGCCTAGCACGATATGTGGCAGACAGGAATTAATAAAAGTATGATGAAGTAATAAATAAAGAAGCAAAGGTAAAAATTATCCCTTTAAGCAAAGACTTTTTAAAATTCATGTTTTAATAGTTTTGCTTTAAATTTTTAGTTTGTAGAAAGATTTTCTAGAATGGTACAAATAAAATGACACTTTTAATTTTAAAAAGAAGGAAACTGGAAAAATGGAAAACATGCACAGGTGATACTTTTGCGAGCTACCCACCTTTTGTTGGCTTCTCAGTTCCACTCAGCCCACTCTTCATCTACACTGCTAATCTGCAATAGACTACATTGGTGGGTTCCCTTGCCTCTAAATTCAGGTTAGATGAGACCTGAGAGTCAGGAAAGAGTTGGGTTTATTCTTTTTACTTCCTCCCCTCTGGGTCACAGTGAGCTTGATACAGAGAGATCTGATTAAGATCACTGAGGATAAGTAGGAGGGGCCATAGGAGGAGTTTGCCAAGCCAATGGAAGGCAGCCTAGGATGGGATTGGCTGAGGAGCTGATACCTCAAGAGCCAATGGAAATAAAAAGCGGGCTCACTCTTTCTCTCACAAGCTTTTCTAGTTCCTGACCTGGCGCTTGCTCTTCAGGTTCTTCTTCCTTAAGGATACCTGGATGATATGCCGTAGCCGCCTGCAATTCCCAATAGATGGTATTTTCTATGGGAAGGAACTTGGGTCACAGTTTAGGATTGGGCTGGGCTGGAAGATGGTGGCAGGTTTATTCTTTGGGTGTTCTAGAGGGAACAGGCTCTGAGCCAGAAGCCTGCTATTCCTCCAGAATTGTGCAGCTTTTGTTTGTAAACTAATTCTATAGAAACTTAACAAGGGGAAAGACAGAAGTTAGGTGTTAGAGTTTAGCCTTAATTGATGGGCTTTACTGATTAAAGCTGTGACTTGATAAGCTTAAGTGGCTGCTTTTGAATATAGATTTATTTCCTTTGTCACCAAACTTTTGCCTCTGGAACTCTGCATAGAGAATGGTGGCAGGAAACAAGACCCCACTGCTGTTTGGTAACAGGTTGACTATGCTTTTTTGAGGTGGCCTTTGTCTCTGTGTCTTGGTTCCCATACTGTAATTTCCATTCACTTCTTCAAGCTGCTGGATTTTATGTGCTGCAAAGGATAGTGTTTAGGTTTGTTTCCTCAATTTTCACTAACACATTTATTATTTTTGAGTTGCATGAGTATAATCCACTGGGAACTCTTTCAATTTCTTAATTGCATTTTTTTTCCAGAAAAAATAACATGGTTAATGTTGATCTGAAACCCTCAAATGCACATTTGGCCTTCATGTTTCTGCATGTACAGCTTCTTTGGAATATAATACTGTTAGTAGGACAGAATGCTTGTTTCTTACAATTTCTACCATCCAAATGAAGTGGAAACATAATATAATTACTATGAAAGAGTTATTTAGTTAGAAATTCTATATTATGGATTCTATAGTCAAACTGCCTAGATTCCAAGTCTTAACTCCACTGCCTAGTTGAAATTTTAAAAAATGTATTTAACTGCCTCAATTTTCTCATAATATGTATATTTATTGCACATTGGTAAAGCTGAATATAAAACATTTAGCCTAGCTCCCTGTTATTATTTGCAGCAGCATCCTATCATGTTTAAGGAGTGGCAGTTATCTATAATTTGCTAAGAACCCCAATTTTTTAATATGTTAATTATTTTTATGCAAATCTTTAAAAAGTGCACCCCATCTCCTCTTCATTTTTTTCGATGAAAACCTCCTTGTATTGGGGACCAGCTTTATTTTAATAGACATTAATTTATGATACCATTAACAGATATTAAAGTGTTTCATTTTGTTAATTTCTCTATTAAACATCAAAAAGAGAGCAAAATTGCACTATAACCAAGAATTGTTAAATATCAATTTATAGACATGAAATGCTATGAATTTGCGTGATTAAAGAAGCATTCATAGGTGGAATTTCAACTAGACCTGGAAAATGGACTTGTCTTTATTAATCCTCAGATGAAGTGAATCCATAAACACCATCAGTAAACTCATAGTTTTAGGTGAATACTCCACAATAGTCACCTGGGTAAAAATCCATCATGCCAGAGAAATGGGGGCTAGGGAAGCTTTCTAATAATACCAGGTGCGGACTGTACTTTAGGTGCATGTTTCTGGCATCAAACTTCCCCTCTGAGTAAGGGAAGTATTTTCTTTTTCTCCCACCTTTGAGGGCAGTACTATGATGTATTGGAGAAGGAAGAGATGAAATAACACAAGATACACTAATTTACATTTCAGGCATGTCTGACAATCCATAAGATTATTCACTTACAGTACATCTCAGTTCCCTGCTTTGTCAAAGTATATTTAAAATGGACGTTAATATGACTTAATCATGTTAAATATTTCTATTTTGCAAGGAGCAGAAACAGAAAAGTTAAGCTAAAAATCCAAAGAGGAAATGAGCTTCACAAGTAATTCAAAGACTGTTGTTGGTGGGGTGGGGGTGGGGGGTCAGCATCCCAAAAAGAGAGAGACAGAAAGGGAAAGGGAGAACCATTAACAATCAGAGCAGAAGGGGAATCAGAGAGCTAGAGAAGCAAAGCCTGCCGCTCCCGTGGCAATCACCTGTGGCCGAAAATGGCTTTGGTTTTCGGTGATGATGATGGCGGATTATACACTTCCTATGGTATTTTTGGAGAAACTATAAAAATCATTTTTTAAAATTCAGATTAGGTTGACTATAAAAGGATTTAACCTGTCTGCATCAAAAAGGCTTTCAGGGATATGAGGATTTTAAAGCACTTGAAATAATCCCTGTAGAGCAGGCAAGAAAATATCTTTAGCAGATCTTAATCAAGTAAAAGATTACCAGGAACAGATAGAGTTTAATTTATTACATTTATATTAAAATTATTTGCTTAGCAAATTTCACAATACTCATGAAGGCAGCCATAAACTTCTTTCACGTAGTTGATGTACTCTATGGTTCAGCATATCTGTTGCTCACATTTTTTAAATGCCTTTTTATATTTTAAATCACTTTCTCTTCTCTCTCTCTCACTTCCTCTCTTACCCTCTCTTCCCCCAACTGCCTGTGTAGGAATGTAAAGTAATAAAAGAATTACAGGATCTGGTGTTAAAATAAGGTAGATCCAAATTCACATTTAGCCTTGGCATACTTATCCCAGATGTCTTTTGACAAGTTGCTTAGATTCACTGAGCCTTGATTTTTGATTAGTAAGCTGAGGATACTAACACATAACTCTTCATTTTGGTGAAAATACAATGTGATTATATAATATATATATATGTGTGTGTGTGTGTGTGTGTGTGTGTGTATAATTTTAATCTTCCAGAAAGTCCAGCCATTGTTAATATGATGGGAATGGTCTGAATGATGTAGATGTAACCTGGCAGCCAAGGAGAGTGGACTGAGATGCATATGTGTGAACAGTGACAGCTACACTGTATTTCAGTGGGGGCAGTAGACACTGTTAAGTGAGCATGTGTACTCTGGCCATCACATTCAAAGTGACTGAGCAAGTAAAGCAATAGGTCTGAGTCAAATTTTGCATTAAGCTTGAACATCCCTCCTCAGACACTATTGGGATGATTTAGAAAGCCACAGCTATGGACAACTGGTGATTGACAGCTTCATAACAACAAAGTACCTGCTCATGCATCCCATGTCATGCAGCCCCACTACAGCCCGGATTTGGCACCCTGCTACTTTTGGCCTTTCCTAAAACTGAAATCACCTTTGAAAGGGAAGAGATTTCAGACCATCAATGAAATTCAGGAGAAAACAATGAGGTAGCTGATGGTGATTGGAAGAGCTGTGTGAGGTTCCAAAGTGCCTACTTTGAAGGGGTCTGAGGCATCATTATTCTATGTACAGTATTTCATATATATATATATATATATGAATATATATATATAAAATCACAGTATATGACACATAGATATTATAGAATATATAAAAGCTAGTACTTTTTAATTCTCTAAGTGAGATTTTATAATTATGTTGACAGTTGTACTACATATTTGTTATGTAAGCAATTTAATATTTAGTTTTTATTTTCAATGTTTCAATTTGGGAATGATAATTTTCTGTGTACAGATGAGAAATTGAGAATCAGAAATTGATATTTTGTTAAGCTACTAAATAAAAAAATGGAGATAAAAATTAGGTTATGTAATTCCTAGTAACTGAGATTGTGTCTCTCTTGGTGGTGTATAGAGTGATCAGAATGGGAAAGGTGAAAGAGTGACTTTTTTAAAATTTAAAAATAATTTTATGTTTTGAGTCCACGTCCTTGATTCTGTTATCCTGTGGTTAAAATATCTTGTTCTTAACTCAAAGGGCTCATGGACAAATGTGTCAGGGAGAAATATTTACGTGTTGGGTGTGTAGGAAATGAGCCGGCATCTTCATTGTACCACTTTAAGGGATGAGACTTTTTATGGCTGCCCAGAGAGTTCTTAAAACACAGGGATATACCATATAAAATCTAATTTAAAGGAGCTCTCCAGTCCCCCTGAGATAAGCAAATGGCTATAGGGATTTTAACTAGCTTAGAAGGCAAATCCAGGACACTGTTCACCTCATTTATATCTTTGAAGGAAACTGTGGAATAGGGTATTTATTTAGCTTCATTTCTGCTGACAGAAAAAAAAAAAAAAAGAAAAAGAAACATTATCAGCTCAAAAGGATTTTAAGATCTGAAGAATTAACCACTGAAAAGACAATTTTATTAAAACTTCTTCACTTTAACCATCTATAAAGAATTGATCTGAACAATAGATTCCAAGAGGTTTTAAATTAGGTAGCAGAATCATTTGTCTTTATCAAATCAACCAGTTAGGGCATCAAACTCTGAACTCCTTGAGAAAAATAATTCTATATTACTTTTGGTTGAGTATTTCTATATGGAGAACAAGAAAAGAAGTTATGTCATCAGTTAGGATAAACTGTGTTTATCCACACAGTATCATCTGTCCTTTATTTTTCTTCATCTACCTTGAGTTTTTAAAACTTATTATTATTTATAAAAGATTTTATTTATTATTTATAGAGAGAGGGGTAGGGAGAGAGGAGGAGAGGGAGAGAGATATGGTTGCCTTTTACTTGTCTGCAACTACAGACCTGGCTGGAGACCTGGCTATGTGCTTTGACTGGGGATCCAACCAGTGACCTTTGGGTTCATGTGCAGCACCTTATCCACTGTACCACCAGCCAGGGGGCCTGAGTTTCTTTTGGTATGTAGTTTGAAGTAGTGGAACTGTGAAGAACCAAATAATAATAGACTTGATTTTAGACTTTATGGGCCATATGGTCTTTAAGGTAAGTAATAAACTCTGCTGCTGTAGTATGAAAGTGTCTAGACAATCAATTAATGAATGACCTACACTAGTGATTTTCAACCTTTTTCTTCTCATGGAAAAAACAACCTAATTACTAAAAGTCTGATGCATACATACAATATATATTTTTGTCAATCTGACAATAAAACAGGTATAATTTGGATTCATTTATAGTGGATGGCTATTGTGTTGTCTGTTACCATTTTGTTATTTGACATTCTAAGGGAAAAGAGGTCAGTGCCCCTGACTCAAATAGTCAGGTATTGCCTGCTTTAAAATTTTTTATGGGAGAACCAAGATGGCATAGAAGTAAGCAGAGCTACACCAATCTCCTCCCAACATCAAACTGGAATTACAATTTAACTGGAGAGAAGTCATCCAGAATAACCATTGGAACACCAACTGGAGAGAAGTCTTATTACCAGGGACACAACAAAAGAGCCGATTCATCAAAATGTGACAGATAGGAAGTACAGAGACGCAAGAGGCTGGTGGGGCTCCCACAGGCGGCAGCTGAAGGGAGTTCCACCTGAGAAGGGTGGGATCTAAACCCTCAACTGGGCTTCCCAGCCTACAGCAACACAGCTGAGAGTAAAACAGCACCCAGCTGGGAAAAGCAAAAAATCACCATGTTTAGCCAGCTTCACAAGAAGACCGAATTCTTAAAGGGACCATGCATGAAAATATAGTGGCACCACCTACCCTGGGCTCCAGCAGGGGAGGGACACATTGAACTAGAGACACTTAAGGAGGGTTTGGGTTAGAGGCTTTAGTGGGAGAGTTGAGTGAGGAGCCCATGAGTCCAGTGCTGACCTATCCCCCATACAGCCAGCAGATCACTATTCTCCAAAGGGTGGGAGCCTGAGGGGAAGCCACAGCCCCACCCATAGGAATTAATCCGCCCCACCCAGCAGTACCTTAACCTGATCTCAGATCACAGGTTGATTGGATTAACAACTAAAGGAGACAAAGACAGTGGCCCTCTGGTAGTCTCCAACTGGCTGACTAGGCCTAGACTGGGACACATCACCAAGCACAGATCCAGGAAGTAAAAAAAGTGCACCTCTGTACCACAGAAGGTCATACCACTAAGATAGTAAGTCAAAGCTGACCAATCTAAGAAGCAGAAATAAACAAGAGCCACCTAAAATGGGGAGACAAAGAAATAAACCCTCAGCAAATGGAAAGGAGGAATCCCCAGGATAAGTGCAAAATGAAATAGAGGCAAGCACACTTTCAGACATGGAATTCAAAATAATGATGATAGAGAAGCTCAGCTCAGTGTGTTCAAGGAAAACTACAAAGAACTCCAGGAGAACTGCAAAGAACTCCAGGGAAGCTACAAGGAACTTACTGAGAACTACACAAACATTAAAAAAGACATAGAAACCATCACTAAGAGCCAGAAGGAAATGAAGCATACAGTTTCTGAATTGAAGAACATAGTAGAAAGAATCAAAAGCAGGCTAGAGAAAGCAGAGGGTCTTATCAGTGAGCTGGAGGTCAATGTAGAAAAAATTTCCAGGCAGTGTAACAAAATGAAAAGAGATTGAAAAAGGATGAAGAGAATTTCACAGAGCTGCAGGGCAACATGAAACATAATAACATCCGTATCAAAGGGATACCAGAAGGGGAAGAGGAGGAGCAAGGGATAGAAAACTTATTTGAAAAAGTAATGACAGAAAACTTCCTCTAACTTGAGGAGAGAAAATGTCATGCAAACTCAGGAAGCACAGAGGGTCCCAAGGAAGATGGACCCAAACAGGCCCACTCCAAGACGCATCATCATGAAAATGGCAAATTTCAAAGACAATGAGAGAATCCTAAAAGCAGTAAGAGAGAAACAGCTAATAACATACAAGGGGGAATCCAATAAGGTTATCAGCTGATTTCTCAACAGAAACACAACAAGCCAGAGAGGAATGGCAAAAAATTTTTCAAGCAATGAAAAACAAAGGCCTGCAACCAAGAATATTCTACACAACAAGGCTGTCATTCAAAATGGAAGGAGAAATAAAGTTTCCCAGACAAAAGAAATCTAAAAGAATACATTACCACCAAACCAGCATTGCAAGAGATGCTAAAGGGTCTGCTTTAAGAAAATGAAGAAACAGAGAGACAGAAACACAGGTACAAAAGTAAATGGATTAAATGCACCAATCAAAAGACATAGGACAGCTGAATGGATAAGAACTAACTTTAACTTATGAATGCTTTAAAGTGATCTTGTTACTAAACCTGAAGAACTCTGAAACACCAACTCCCAAGAACCTATGTACCACTATGTTCATAGCAGCATTTTTTACAATAGCCAAGTGCTGGAAACAGCCCAAGTGCCCATCAGTGGATGATTGGGTCAAAAGGCTTTCATATATTTACACATTGAAATTCTACACAGCAGAAAGAAAGAACTCCTACCCTTTGCAACAAAATGGATCATATGCTTAGTGAAATAAGCCAGTCAGTGAAAAACAAATACCATATGATCTCACCCATTACAAAACAAACAAACAAACAGGCAAAACAGAACCAGATACATGAATACAATGAATAGACTTTCAGTGGACATGGGGGAGGGGGAAGGAGGAGACAAAGAAGAGGAGCAGTTTAGTTGAGGAACTGGTATGGAAGAACCATGGACATGGACAACAAGTGGGATTGACTTTGTGGGGGAGAGGGTGATGGGGAAGGGGACAGAAAGGAGGAAAAAGGGATGAATGTAATATAACAAGTAAATTAAATTAAAAATATTCTTATAGCACACTGGTTGAAAATCACTGACCTACACTTTGTTCATATTAAACTTTATTTATGAACACTGAATCTCTGAATTTCATATAATTTTCACTCACAAAATACTTCTGTTCATTTTTAAATAGGTGATGGGTTGGATTTGACTTGTGGGTCATGGTTTGTTTAAGGGTGCTGCAGTCTACAGGCTGAACATTCTACATGGTTATTAATAAAAGGAAGCCAAGAGAAGCTGAAATTTTGTCTTTTAGAGCATGGGAACTTCTTTCATTAGCAGTCTGTTGATGTTTTGTATTGGTTTAACATAGCTTCAAATCCACTTGTTTATGACTTAAGTGAAATTGTTTGAATCACTTATTTATGACAAAGATAATAATTTTATTTAAAGGAAAGGGATTTTGATAAAAGAATCAAGTTAGTTAGGTCAGATGTCACCATTATATCTGTTGGCATTGATAAGCACCCAGCAACCCCATTGCTGAGGGGCCCTGTTGGGGGGTTATTGATAAGAAGACTGGAGAAGCAATGATGACAGGGGGACATGCAGACAATAAATACTGAATGTTTATGGGCAAAGTACACTTTGCTGACCTAAACAGCTCTCTGAAGCTCTTAAGACAGTTGTTCCTACTGTGGCCAAGGTGACTCTTGGGTCAGCGGTGGTGCTAAAACCAGCAACAGTCCCTGGAGTGATGACCCTTGGAGCAGTCTTGCCTGTCCACCAACACAGACTGCTTTGTCTTCCTGTCAATGTGCTCCAGCAAAAAGGGACTGTGTGTGTGTGTATGTGTGTGTGTGTGTGTGTGTGTGTGCTGGAAGCTGCAAGTCAGCTCGTGATTGGTCAAGCTGTCTCTCTTGAGAAATGAGACTCGTACAAAAAGATACACTTCTGTTAAATTTGGACTTTATGCATTTTATTTTCACTTGTCTGGAACAATAGAGTGATTAATCTATAATTTTTGGAGTACATTATTTATTTATTAACCTACTAGAGATATTATCCTGTATGCTATTGACTTGTGAAATAAGTGCAATTCCCACAGCAAATCTCTGTTAAATAAATGTCTGGCAAAGAGAAAAATTAGTCTCTGAGTATAACTTTGTCACCTCCCCCAAAACAATGGTCAAGTTAAAAGCTCTAAAGATTTTAGAAAATACAGAATTTGATATTTTCTTGACCTCAACTATACTATTAATCTTTTTGCTGTAATGTCCTTGATTTAGTGGGGCTTGTTTTCCCTTTACTTACATGCATTAAGTAAGTTATAAGATTAGACTCATGCATGGAAATCAATTGAAATGGTCAGAGAGGGTAATTTTATTTGTTCTTAGGCATGAAATAAATACATCATACCTTGAAACCTATAGCAATAATGAACAATTTAATAGCACTTTATTTTTGTTTATCTAATTTGTCTCTAACAGTAGCTTGAAAGCATGTGTGATTACTATTACATTTGCAGAATTTTAGGGGGAAATTCTAGAAATCATAATTGGAAGAGGTTGGAACCAGGACTTGAACCACTTCTTTTTGGATTCCAAGTCTGGTCTCCTTGCCATAGTAACTATATTTGTTTTTACACACACACACTCTCTCTAAACAAATGGGGTCACTTTAAAATGGAGCCAGAACTCCCATGCCACGGGAATAGCCTAGCATGCTTTATGCCTCAAATATCTGGAATGTTAAAACAGGGCAAAATAGTAACCTTTGGACTGAGTTTAATGAAACTTGTGCCTCCAAATAACTGTGCAAAAGTAAGAAAGCAGATATTATGGCTATTGAATCGATGACCATGGAACTGAAAATTAAAAACATTGTTTAGAATTAACATCACTATGTTATGTTACCTGCACCAACAGAAATGCCTTCCTTCTATTGATGTGTTCCACTTTCACTTCTCACATATACCCATTACCTTTGTCTCCTAGTTGGAACATTGTTTGGGCTTCTGTTTGAATTAATGATGTTCCCAAATAGCTATTCTTATTGATCTGAAATGTTTATTTGCCTCTCACTTTGAAAAGTTCTTTTTATTTTTGGATTAATAATATATTTACTAATTAAAATTTTTACCTATATTTTACATATTTGAAAAGAAACATTACGGATAATTTGTTATATGAACTTGAAACTGACAATTTAAGATAGCTGTTATTTCTCCAGTGATTTTAAGCACATCTGCTGAGAAGTTCATACTCGTACATACAATTCAGAATCTTAAGTCAACGTTTGAGTCATCATCAATGCCAAAACTAGGATCGTCAAAGTTTACTTAAAAAACCTCTTATTTATCTTTCCTTTCCTATTCTTTTTCCAGCCTAGAAGAAACTTATCTGAAGAAAAACCAAGCAGTGTTGAAATAGAGCCAAGCAAATCAGATGAAAGGAAATTTGAGAAAGGTGAGATACAAATATTTATTTCTTTCCTTAAGGAATTCAAAGGTAACACACCAGAGAATTATTTGGTTAGGCTATTTCTAAATTTATATTGATTTAAGGGAAATTTATTATTTTGAACTTATATTGCTATTAAATTCAATAACAACCCCCTGAGGTATTCTTTATGGCAACAATTTTCAAACTGTGAACCATGACCCTTTAGTGGGTTATCAGATTAATATGACAAATGTGGTCAGCTTTAAGAATTGACTGAGAAAAAATATAAGAATGCATTGCATGAAATAAGGGTAAAACTTCCAGTTGTGGATAGTTGGTTGTGTGCTTGTGTATGTGCTCTATGGGCTCTACTGTGAAATGAATCTCTTACTGTGAATGGTGGTCCCAGATTTTTGGAAACCCTGTTTTATGGTGAGGGCAGCTCGCTGCTATGTGTGTTGCAAGCACTTTGTTGTCCCTGTCAAAAATTCACACTTCAGCTCTTCATCACTAAGTTATTGAGAAGTTGGTTTAGTAGTTTCATTACAATGTTAGACTTTTAAAATGACTGATATTACAAAAGGCAGATAACAATTTCATTTATAACATATATTATATCTTATTAACTCACCTATAAATTTGCCTGTCATCATCTGAAGCTAACTGACATCATTTATTGTCTCACCACATTGAAAATTATTTTTCCTAAAGTCATTTTTATAATCTTTTTTGATTAGCATGCTCACATATACTGAAGAAACTATTCCAGAGTTAAGTATTTAAGATTATTATTTGCTTTTGTATATTTAATCATTCAAAACATTTTTCCTGGTTTGCCTTCTTTCTTCACCTAGTTATTGGTGGAATTAACACCTGTCACAGAGTTTTACATCCTTTTCTTTCACCCTTTTACTTGGAAGATATTATTCTATAAAAGAACTAATAAAAATGCATCTCATGTTCAATGCCTTTTATTAGAAACAGCATGTAAAACATTCAACCACAACATGTTAACAGCAGCACTGTGATTCTTCAAATCCTTTCTTTAAATCTTTGGCCTTCTTTGGAAAATCAATGATAGGGCTTATTAGATTAGTATTATCCTGGTTTGCAGCAACATCACATCTGCATTCTCTCTGAAGATTGCAGGTCCCATCATAAGAATTCCAAAAAACTGTGCCATTACCTAAGCAGGATATAGTGGCTCTTGTCAGTCTCCCTCTGATGTGTTGATGGATGTGCCCTGAATTCTGATAGCAAGTCCTCATGGCAGCACTTGTTGTCTCTGAGATAGTCCTCAAGTTGATGAGCATCATTTTCTAGATCTTATCTATTTTCTTTCCATATCTGAAGCAGTTGTGGGTGTAAAAGTTTGTGCTGAAGATGTTTCACTGTAACTGTAAATTCTAAGAGAAACCTGCTCTAGACTGTCAGCAATTGTTCAAACCTAGCTCAGTCATTGGCAGTTGTCACTGTAGCACTGTTTGTACACTGTCAGTAATAAATTAAAAAGAAAGCCCTGGCTGGCGGCGGGGGGGCGGGGAGCAAGCCACAAGTTCATTTGCCCTCTAAGTTTTAAAAGTGGCTTTTAACACATAGTGTATCTTAATTTCAATTCAAATGGAATCAGTTGTAGATTACATTTTTTTTTTTTTTTTGTTTTGTTTTTTACATTCATTCCACCAAGCTGTTTTTAGAAGAAAAATGATTAGGTCTAGACCTCCTCACTGACCATTGTAACAATATTTGCGTTTGACAAGTCAGTAATTATGCATAAAAGGGGGCCTGGCAGTTTATCCATCAGCAAGGAAAGAGTACTTTATAAAAGCTGTGGTCATATGCTCTTTTTAAAACCCATTTGAGATCAGTCATTTTCATTTTTTGTTCTCATCTACAATCACAGAAATCCTAATATCAGTTCTCTAAGGAGTCAATATGATCTCAACAGGGTACAGGAGTTTACAGATAATTTAATGACTAAATGTCTTACAATAAGAAGCATATTTAAAAATCATTATAAACATTTTGTAAAAATTTTTAATTGAAAACATAAAGATTAAGAATGGTAAGACATAGTATGTCTACCTGAGGTATCTCAATTAAGTGTCTTGATTATTTTGATTAGGTTGAATAATAGCTCAATCTGAAGATTTTAAAAATATAACAACATTAACAATAAAAATATATAGTTACTTTATTGCTTTATCTACCAAGACTACTGAGGGCCTGTGGTCATGAGACTTTAACATGGTCCTGGAGATAACACATGTGAGTAAGAAGTAATTCCTTACTCAAGGCCAGTAATTTTAGTGATAGAAATATATTAGATGTTATAAAAGCATAGGTATGAGTATCTAAGCAAGGAGTTTCAAAAATCAGGCAAGTTTATTTTACTTTTGGAATGTCCTGAAATTGCTTCCCTTCACCAATCGCTCCTTTTTGCTCTTACTTTTTTCAAAGTAGATCAAAGTGTCTGCATTAAATGTGATGAGGTACATACTCAACATTATCAGGAAATCTCATCCTGTGCAAAATGTAGTGAAAATAATGCTAGACTAGAAGTCAGTCACTTTCATCTTTCTATGCAAATTTACTTGCCTACAAGTCAGAAATAATATTTCCTGATTCATGAAATTCTTGTCAGATCAAAGAAATATAATGTAAAAATAATAACAGAAGCTACATACCATATAGAAAAGACCTTAATTTAAAACTATTAAGCAAGACTTTAAAATCTTAGAAAATAGAGAATTTGATTTGTAAATTTTTTCTATGTTTTTATTTCATTAGATAATGTAAACTATCAAATAAAATGTGAAACTTATAAGTACAATAGGAATAACTGAATTAAAAACTCAACAACATGGATGGAAGTGGAGAGTATTATGCTTAGTGAAATAAGCCAGTCAGTGAAAGATAAATACCATATAATCTCACCCATTACAGGACAATAATGAACAAAACAAACAACAAGCAAAGAGAACCAGATACATGAATACAGTGAATAGACCTTCAGTTGGTAGGGGCAAAGGGGGAGGGGGAGAGGGGAGGGGAGAGGAAGAGGCAAAGAAGAGGAGCAGTTTAGTCAAGAAACTAGTATGGAAGAACCATGGACATGGCCAACAAGTGGGATTGACTTTGTGGAAGAGTGGGTGGTTGGGGAAGGGGACAGAGGGGAATAAAAAGGGGATGGATGTAATATAACAACAATAAAATGAAATTAAAAAAAAAAATAGCCCAGTCCAAAAAAAAAAAAGTAATTATTTTAATCACTTGAGTTTTTGATTTGTAAAATTTTATCAGTGAAAAAATAGTTCTGAATGTTGTGATTTTCCTTTTTCATGAAAAAAGAAGTGAATTTTAAGATTTTAGCATTCATATCAATGTTTAAAAATCTCTGTCCCAGCCCTCGCTGGTGGCTCAGTAGATAGATGGTGGTCTGCGAACCCAAAGGTCGCTGGTTCAGTTCCCAACCAGGGTACATAACCAGGTTGCAAGCCAGGTCTGTAGCTGGAGGCAGGTAAAAGGCAACCATACATTGATGTTTCTCTCCCTCTCTGCTTCCCTCCCTTCCCCTCTCTCCAAAAATAATAAATAAAATCTTAAAAAAAAATCTCTGTCCCATCAACTTAACCATTTTGTACCACATGGAAAAATTCCCTAATTTTTCTGCACAAATACAGTTTATATTCAAGTGAAAGAAACTGTTCTTTAAGTATGTAAAGTTTACCACTGTAAAGGCTTTATAATATTGTAAGGAACACTGGACTAGAAATTAATTTGTGTTATCTTGTCTGATTTTTGGTTTACTTTTCTGGAGAAAATAGGGATGATAATTACTGTTCTATTTACTTTATTAATTATGTGGACCATGAGAAGGAATATATCTTCCAAGGTATAGTCATGGCCAAAATTCATAACCAGAGTCTAGTAGCCATTTTTTACAGAAGCCACTCTTGCACATTTCATATCACGGAAAAACCTAAGACTGCACTGTCAAGCTTCCTACACTTCACCTATTGAACTGAACCTTATAAAGAAGTTCCTGGAATTGTATATATACTAATGTGCTGATACTTGGCTCAGCCAATTAAAGCTGCACAGCTATATCCTCATTTGCATATTTACCAACCAATCAGAGTAGCTCCAAATCCGGGTGTATAATTCTGACCAATCAAGACAGTATTGTTTGAACCAATCAAACTGTGCAAATTTGGATTCCTCATTTGCATAAAAATGGACTAATCAGGGACTATGGTGGGCATTTTTTCCTATAAGCAGATCTCCCTTTTGTCTCAAGGGAGCACACTTTTGGATTCCACCGAGACTGTGTTTTCCCGGTCTGCCAACTGTTTATCTTAATAAAGATTCTCCTTTTGTTGCACCCCTGATTGGGAACTCCTATTGGCATTGGATTGGTGATAGTAACCTGTTCTTGACTAGTTGGAAAAAATAATTGAGCAAAGCCTAAAATGCCATGTTGATGTAAGATGTTATATGTTGCACTAAGAGTGTCAAAACTGTGGTAAATGAAAAACTTTCTGGAGCGTGAAATGGCTCAAAGCAAGTGGTGAATCCACATTAAGCATTAGTTCCATAGGTCTCCACAATAGAACACTAAATTACCTTATAATCTGTCTTTTACTAGAGCCTTGTTTTAAATTACTGATTGCACCTTGAAATAATTAGGTAAAGTTATTAATTTGTTTATAGTTGGTATTGTTCTCTTTATCCATCATGCCCAGTACAGTGTCAGGTACTTTTATTATCTGTTGAGTGACTGAGTGAAAAAATGAACTCATAGCTCAATATTGATCTCACCTATGGCGTGTTTTAACACACTTTGTGTTACAACATTTACTTGTGTATACAGATCTCCTATTTGTTGTAATGTTTTTGAAGAAAGAGATGGTACTCTATTCATTCTGTATTTTTATGCTACTCAGCATTGTGTTTGTATTTGGTAAAGATCATAGTAAATGTTTGTTGAACACAAGAAAATAAATACATTTGTTTAAATATAATTTTGTCATTCTTCTTGCCATAGGCATATGCTAATGTTAATTAAATACCTTTAATCATTATTCATTTTTAAAAGATTTCTCTAAGCAAAATTCAGGAAAAATGACCTGTATTAATTATTTTGAACCTGTAGGTATTATTTTCATAAATGTAATGCTTTTTATAAGTACTTCAGTTCCAAACACTTGGGCTCAAAATCTTTTGTTAAGTTTGTTGCAGTATATAGTTTATTAATTTCTAAGATAAAACAGAATTTAGTGGTGAATAATTTATGAACAAGCTATCAGGTATCAGATAATGAAATGATAATCTAAGATTTAGGTGGAGATTATGCATAGCATGTTCTAATTTTCCGTATCTCCTCTCAACTTTCTTCAACAGTATAATTTTAATTTCACATGTTCCCACACTGTCATTTGGAATTTACTGACCATGACATACTTTGTTGAAATGAATAATCCTAAAGAATGTCCAAACATTTTTTTCTCTCTATGTAACTATCAGTTTAAATTGTTTTAATTGTATAGACATGTTTTTCAACAATTTAACGTTCACATTTTTTTCTCTGGTACACTTTTTCAGTTAACATAAGTTATTTTAAAGAGCATATGTAATTTTTATTTTGATAATAAGTGTTTTTCTATCATGATACTGTCATAGAATACTTGATGAAAAGATCAACAATCCCAAATTATATTAAATGACTACCTAGTGGAAGAAGCTGCATTTTACTTCTGAAGAACTCATAAGGAAAATTGTGAAATGTCAGGAAAGTAAGGTTAATAATAGCTCTAATGAGTACCAAGAAAGTTTTATGTAATTAATAAGGAAAAATAAACTACCTTTATAATCAGAAACAGTTTTAAAATTATAATGTTTAAATGTATGTGTATGTGCCTTTATGAGGGTTAAGGAATAAACAAATAAAAAAGGTGCTTATAAAATTGTCTTACTTGTATTGCAATTAAAAATGGTGTTGTAAATTTAAGCTCAGCCAACACTCAGCTTCTTACAAGGAAAGGAAAAATGAAGGATGTGAAGTTTTAAAATTAGAAGATGTTGGTGAAATAGATCCAAATCCTTTAGGGAAGCAAACTAAAGAAAATTCTGTCTCAATGTTTCACATAAAACCTGGTAATTAAACAAAGAATATTTTCTCTTTTACTAACCCTCCTTTGGTCACTTCCTTATTCATTAACTTTTTTTTCCTCCATAGGATATGGTAAATTTCAGTGTATTCAGTGGAGAACTTTGAATATGACCACTATACATGGTAAAAGATGATGAATTACCTTGTTAAGTGATCTCCTTTTTGATAAATTAACTTAGTTGGTAAGTAAACAGTGAATCATTATTTTCTTTTGAAGCCATTGTGATAGCTAAGACCCCAAGGAGCCTAATGTCATCTAGCAATCAATTTCAAAGGTTGTAAGAGAATGATGAGAGAAACTACCAGGCAATTTGACTCATCAGGATAGCCACAAAAGTGAGGTTTCTTGGCTTTATTTTAACTCTAAAATGTACTCTTCTTAAAACTAAAAAATAGTTCAGAAAACCTAAGTATATTTTATTTTTATTTATATATTAACTCTAGGTCAGAACTATAATTTTCTCCTACAGAGACCTTGTATACCCATGCAATAGTTATTTCTATGTAATTTCTATGAAGTGAACATTTCACTTAATATTGATTTTCTTCCACTGTTTTGTTACAGTAATTTTGTTTCTAGTTTCCTTAACTATACATCAAGAAACCTGGTTTCTTTTTTTAATCTTTGACTATTCTTCAATTTTATAATTTATTTCCAAAATAGCAACCACATAATTCTTAAAACATAAGAACATAATCACTCTTCAGCTAAAACCCACAATGTCTTCCCTTAAAAGCATCTTCAAGGCCCTATTGTTTTCCATATTATTTCACTATGGGTATTCAGAATTAATTGAGGCTTCCTTTTTGGACTGCTACATGATCAATTTCTGAAATAATATATGTGCTTATAAGAATAAGTATTCTGTATCTGTTGAATGAATGACTCTAATATATATGTTTGATCAAAATAGTTGATTGTGTTGTTTAAATCTACATTTAAAAAATATTCGATATGTTTCATAGATAAATTTCAGAGAAAAGCAAATGAAAGCCTTCTAAGGTGTTGGGAGTTTTAAAACTTCTTGTCTTACATTTTTGCCTTAAAGAGTTTGAGGTTAACCTTACACCTGTCAGAATGGAAATCATCAACAAATCAACAAACAAGTGTTGGCAAGGATATGGGGAAAAGGGAACCCTGATGGGAATGAAGGCTGGTGCAGCCACTGTGGAAAACAGTATGGAGTTTCCTTAAATAACTAAAAATGGAACTGCCTTTTGATCCAGCAATTCCACTACTTGGACTATACCCAAAGAATCCTGAAACACCAATTCATAAGAACCTATGTACCCTTATGTTCATAGCAGCGCTATTTACAATAACCAAGTACTGGAAACAGCCTAAGTGCCCATCAGTAGATGATTGGATCAAAGATCTTTGGTACATTTACACAATGGAATACTACACAGCAGAAAGAAAGAAAGGAACTCCTACCTTTTGTAACAACATGGATGAAACTGGAAGGTATTATGCTTAGTGAAATAAGCCAGTCAGTGAAAGACAAATACCATATGATCTCACCCATTACAGGACAATAATGAACAAAACAAATAAGCAAAACAGAATCAGATACATGAATACAATGAATAGACCCTTCAGTGGGCAGAGTGGAGGTGGGAGGGGGGAGGAGGAGGCAAAGAAGGGGAGCAATTTAGTCAAGGAACTAGCATGGAAGAACCATGGACAACAAGTGGGGTTGACTTTGGGTGGAGAAGTGGGTGGATGGGGAAGGGGACAAAGGGAAATAAAAAGGGGATGGATGTAATACTACAACAATAAAATGAAATAAGAGAAAATGGAGACACCCCATTTTTGTGTGTTAGTTCATGATAGTTTATACAATGATTGTTTTTGTTTTTAAATCTTGAACCCCAGAAAGTTAAATAAAATAAGGGTACTCCCCCTGCAAAAAAAAGAGTTTGAGGTTATATTTTTAGATACTTTCATACTTATGATTATTATCTTTTTAGGTAATTGTTTTTTTTTTTTTTAATCTAGGAATAGTGCCACTTATTAATATATTTCTTTATCTTGTATTAGTATGTCTATGAAAGCATTATCTTGACACATTTTGCTCCATCTCCCTCTTTTAACTTTGTTAATATTTATATCACTGTGTTTTAAACCTGTCTTTGGCCTTCAGTGGTCAGGGGGAAAAGGGTTGGGGGGAGGGGGGGGAGGCAGAGGCAAGAAAGGGGAGCAGCTTAGACAAGAACCTAGTATAAAGGAACCATGGACATGGACAACATGTGGGATTGACTTTGAGGGGAATGGGTGGGTGGGGAGGGGGGCAGAGGGGAGCAAAAAGGGGATGGATGTAGTACAACAACAATAAAATTTTTAAAAAAAAGTGAAAATAAAATAAATAAATAAACCTGTCTTTGGTAAATATAGAGATATTGCAGGTATTCCATTATCAGAATCTCTACTTTAATAACTAACTTTAATTAATTTTTGAGTAGAATCATTAATATGTTTGATAATTCCATTATCTTACAATATGTTTTTCCTGAAATTTTATTGATTGTTCTCATTTTTCTTTTTGTGAATTGGTCTCCTTCACACCATGCACATTACTTGAAGTTCAAAAACCTATAGCTATATAATCTGTATATAAGTATACATTTGATTGAACAATGTCCAAAATTAATCAATATCTCAATCTTTTTACTGATTTTATTACTTTCTTTACTTGAACATTTTAATAATATTTTAATCTCATTTTCAGTTGGCCCTAATATATTGTGTGTGACAGTTATTTTTTGAAACTATTGATGTTGTCATGGTATGCTTTAGCTGCTTGTTATTTAAATTTTTTAACTGTATGTTCTTAAATGAAAATTGTCAAGCTGTTGGAGTCCTGTGAATGACCTAAGTGGTGGAGGCAGCAATTTATTCCCAAGCTTATTTCTGCAATACCCCCACAAATTTAAATGTTTATTGACCATTTTTTCTTCTTCTTAACACAGGTTTCTCTACCTTATGAGTAAGTGTCTATTTGGGCTTTACACTTTTTGTGCAGGGTGGATATTCTTTTTCAACTCATAGCCCATAATATGTTACCAACATCTGTGTTACATTTTCATGCCAATGTTTTTTTTCTTTTTCCTAGTTCACTAACTCTAGTTCTCTTTTCATGGAAGAGACAACTTCTTCCTGGTTCCTGGATTTGCGCATAAATTCTGGCTTCTGTGTTCTGTCTTTTTACCTTATACAAGATCTGTAATGTTGGCTCTTATCCCTTCTTGTTCATGAAAACTTCAGCCTGTATTTATAATGTGATACTGAAATTCTGCTCACATAACCTTACGTAGTTTGGAATGCATATGTAGCTGTTTGCATTTCTAGCCATAATCCTCTATCTATCAAAAGAGGATATTGATAATTGTTAGAAATTTGTCCATATAACAATTATATATGCATTTCAGCATAACTACAAATCCTGATTTCCTTATTTTTGCCTCAAATCGTTACATTTTTTGTTATTTATATTAAAAAATGTTTATATCTCATTCAAAGTCCTTTTGAAGGAAAATTATTTTAACTTTTATTTTTGAATTTTATTTAAAGACTCTTATTCTTATTTACAGAGAATATTGTTGCCTGTTAATATGTTGTTTTTAAAATTTATGGTCACAAGAATTCCACCTGAGTTGAAACAGAACCCAGGTGCATGTATGCACACACACACACACACATACACACACACACACACACACACAGAGAATATAAGATTGAATGAATATTCAAACTTTATATAAAGATGCAAAATTTTATTTAAATCAATAATTTTATACAGAGCAGAAATTCATGGGATAAATCTCACCTGAGCTTTCCTGATTCACAGAGCAATGACAACGAGTTAAAGCTGCCAGATCTGAGGTGATCACTTCTTATCCCTTTGTGCTTACCATTTGGAATCCGTTGCACCAAAAAATCTATTTCAGGGAATGTTTACACACATTAGATATTCTTGCTCCTTGTACCAACCTCAGTGTTAGTATGGGTACATGTTCCCTTGAAAAGATATAAGAATTTGTGCAGAGGTGTGTTGGATAATTTCTCAGCCTTCAGTTTGCTGCTGTCTTGGGAAACTTTATTCACAGATCACCGCTAGTTCTTATCTCATTAGGATTTTTATCTGGATAGTTCTGTTAATAACTTTAGTTCAAATCCATGATGCTATGGTACAATTCAATCAGCAAACATTATTGGGCACTGACTATCACCCAGGCAGAATGTAGATGCTGGGGAAGAATTGGAAGAGACATCATTCTATTTTGGGTAGAGTTCATAGTCTGGTGAATTCCCATAATCATGAGTTTTTCTCACTTTTGCTTATTTTTGTTGCTTTTGTTGTCAGTGTCCTACAAATTCTTACTGGGATGTCTGCCTTGATAAGCAAGTAAAGTCTAGATGATGGCTGGTGTTAGGTGCCTATTTTGCAATGGTCAAATCATGCTCAACTCATGCTGCTTAATCTGGGGCATTACACCATAAGAGAGACATAAGGCTGCCATCTACTCAGAAATGACCAGGGTATTGAGGATATTTGAAAACATGTTATGTGAAAAATTGAAGAAGGGATTGAAAAAGTAGACTTTTGCATAATAAAGTTGGCAAGACTTGTATTCCACAATTTCTTCATTTCTTTTTTATGGGACATAATGACAGTTAGAGTAAAAAGTCTGTTATTTTGTGTATCTATCATTGTGAATATCATATTAACTATTTTTTCCAGGTCCATGACCATGGCCATAGTACAGTACTAGATTGTCACAGGTTCTTGATAGCAATAGTAGTTATCATGCCCATCTACTGTTTTATTATTCACCAAATACCAATGATAATGGCTGGCTTGAGTCTTGTTTACATGGAAGGATGCTAAGGCTACCATTGCATACTAGAGAAGGCACTTCACATTTGTTTCAAATCCAAATGTGAATGGTCTTTATTTATTTACCAAGGAATGAATTATGGCTTTTCACACTGAAAGTAAACTTTTTCCATCTGTCTGTTCTGAAAATTGTGTCATGACATGCATGAGGCTTTTGTGAGCCACAGATAGAGTCACATTTCTTTCTGCTAACTGAAACAAGCTTGTAGAAAGTTAACCATCAGAAACTTAAATGTTTGTTATGGGCTCTACAAATGGAAAATATGAACATAAATTAGTTTTTCTTTTTCTTGAAAGTATGGTCTATCTATAAAATGGTAAGACACCAATATGAAAATGATTTTGGTGCATGATAAATTCACAGCTCTCCACATGAATTTGGGGAAAGAGGGGATAAAAAAAAAAACAAAACTGGAACTCTGGCCTGTTATCAAATTTAAATCGTTACCAGACAAGATCATGCTAAAGCCCAAATACTGTGGTTTTGAACTATCTGAATTTATTCCAAATTACTCTTGGACAACATCAGACAGGTTTAAATTCATTGATCTTATATAAGAAATTACTCTTTGTTTGTACTGGTTCCATCTGTTCTAAGCTGCAAGTGAACATGTCTCACTTGTGTCTTTCACCCCAGTGAAGGTGATTCACAGGTACACATGGGATCACTTGCTGGTAAAGGGTCACTGAAATTTAGTGTCAGCTTCAGTCTTAGATTTAACCACTTTCTGAGAGAATTGAAGAGAGAAGCATAGGGGAAAGGAAAGAATGCTTTATACCTCAAAGTGAAAAAAAAAAAAAAAAAAATCATTCAAATTCTTTCCTCCTTTTCCCTGGAGTATTTAAACTTTCATAGACCATTTTGTACTCTACTTCAAGGTTAACTTCAAAACCTCTCTAGACACATCTTGTTTTATGCCCTCTTGGGTATGCCATTTCAGAAGGATAATGCTTATGCCAGTTCTGGTAAAGAAGGTGAAAACTGGGTTTTGCTGTAAGATATAAAGCCTGAGACACTGCAATACTTTCCAGAATTATCTCTTTTTCAGTAAAAACTATTCTTTTAATCTTTACTGCTTCTTCTCTTCCCACCAACAACTTCCAAGATAATTTTGCACAGTTGACATACCATTGAAATACACATTCAGAAATCCTAGATGTGCAAATAGTGCCTGGAATGTATTGAGCACTTAAACCACAATTGACTATAATTAACATTGAAAACTTAAAAAACAATTTTTATTTCCCCCAGAATCACCATAGTCTATGTTGCAAATGCACTTTTACCAATTGGGAATGTTTTTACTTTTTTTTTTTCTTATGACGTTGATACACAAAAATACAGTTCTGTTTACTGTATCTGTCACACAAAAGTTTCAATTTTCTATAAGCCTTTATATTGATGGATAATGTAAGCAGATGGGACAATACTTTTCCAGTTTTGATATCTCATTTTCCTTCTTTTCTTCCTCACAGTGGCAGATTTGATTCATTTTTATTTCCACATTTGTTTCCATTTCTTTCCCTCAGGTGACCCAAGGCTCGCAGGAACACAAGATATAGTTCCGTGCTTTCCTTTAAGATGGGTGTGGGCATGCTCATGTCATGTGCTCTAGCCAATGGACTCCAAGTAGACACATTCTATGGCAGCTTGTAGAGAATTTTTTTGAGAGATGAACACAGTCTTTGTTTCTCTGTTATTTTTTTCTCTTTTGCTTCCAGAAACATGGCTATCTTAGGCCATAAGCACATGGCCACCCCAGAGCAGTGACTGGAGATACTCCTGAGGGCTGCATGTTTGGACAACTCCAGTGGACTCTCATTCTACACTCTAGGGATGTGCCTCTTGGATTAGATAATCTAGATCTTTAGGAGCTGGGTCTCTTGCGACTTTGTGGGACACAGTCAATATACAGTACCCTTACCCTAAGAATGTATATATGTCTGAAACTAACTTCTTGTCATGCATATTATGAATTTAGAAGTTAGTGTTAATTGTTGTTGAATCTAATGCTATTTTATATATTCTAAGTTTACAGTCTAGTTGGACAATGTTATGCATACATAAGATGATATAAAACCAAGTTATGTGACAAAAGGCATAAATATAAAATCAAATGATCACATATAAATGAAGACTATCACATATATAAATGAAGGCTAAGAAATATACACGAGGTAAGGATTTCATAACAAATGACCTAAGAGCAAAAAGTAAAATATTTTGGTGATGAAAAGCAGGTGAAAATAAAATAAAGGCGTAGAACTGAACAAATAACAAGACATGAAGTCAGCGATACATGAGAAATTGAGACATAGATACAGATACAGATGACTGTAATGAGGATGTGTATAGGACTGGTATTTTGCAACCTGAGGTCATATGTGGATTTTTGACATATTCAAGAATCGTTAATGTATAGTTGTCTTCTCATTAGATAAGTTTAAATCATTGGCATATAGACAATAGTGATTTCTTTTAATACTTTGTAATTTCCCATAGTGGCCTTACATTACTTTTATGGTAAGGAAAAACAAAATAAAACATTAATGCCCTTGAAATAAATCTTTATCTTTTTTTGTAAAATATCAGACTCATTTAGATTATAAAGGATATGAATCATTTACTTTGAATCTTCAAAGAGATTTAATTGCAAGAGATTATATAATGGCCCAGTAATTTCCACAGTAGTTCATGGGCTCATTCAAAAATTTTCACTGTTGAGAAAGTCTTCCACATGCTTAAGAATAAGATTTTGGCCAATTTTTCTTGATTGTCGCTTCATATAAATACAGTTTCATGTTCTGTGCAAACAAGAACAATTATCATTTTAAAGGGAATTTAATTGCACAGTAGAAAAAGTAATACCTGTAAGTTATAGAATTTACACATTTTAATACACTACAATATGTTTAAAAAATTTTTACAGCAATCTATGACAAGGGTGTTCTTTTTTTAAATTTTTAAAATATTTATTTATTTATTTTTAATTTTATTGTTGTTGTATTACATCCATCCCCTTTTTGCTCCCCTCTGTCCCCCTCCCCACCCACCCATTTCCCCCAATGTCAATCCCACCTGTTGTCCATGTCCATGGTTCCTTTATACTAGGTTCTTGTCTAAGCTGCTCCCCTTCCTTGCCTCTGCCTCCCCCCTCTCCCCATCTCCTTTCCCCCTGACCTCTGAAGGCCTATTCACTGTATTCATATATTTGGTTCTGTTTTGCTTGTTGTTAGTTTTGTTCATTATTGTCCCAAGAGTATTCTTATTATCCTAGGTAATAGCTTATTAACAGCTGTTATGAAAATTGCTAAATTGAGAATTAAATCCAGCTCCTATAATGTCAAATGCCAGGGTCCTGGGTATGAATCTAGGTTTTATGATATGTGATACCTAAGTTATATAAGGAGAAGTCCTCCTCATGAAAAATAATAAAACATTGAAAAGTCTAAAGTTAGATTTACAAGTGTGTGATTATTTAAAACATGGAACAACATACCAAGAAGTAAAAATTTTGCAAAGCTAACAAATATAACAAAGTTCATTTAAAAATATAATACATTTATTAATTGCCTGACACATCTCTCTAATAGTTTTTATCCTTACTTTTTAAAAATCCTCACCCAAGCATATTTTAGAGAAAGCAAGAGAAAGAGAGAGAGAGAGAGTGAGAGAGAGAGAGAGAGAGAGAGAGAGAGAGACAGACAGACAGACAGACAGACAGACATAGATGTGAGAGAAAAAAATCAGTCAGCTGCTTCCCACAATGTGCTTAGCCAGGGATCCAACCTGCAATTTATGTATATGCCCTGTCCAGGAATCAAACCTGCAAGCTTTTGGTGTGTAGTACTCCAACCAACTGAGCCACCCTGCAGTGGCTATTCTTAATTTTTATTTTTTGGTCAGTATTACTCTGCATACTCTTTGTCTCTTTGTATGACAATGATTTTGTAATTTTATTTTATTTTTTACATAGTCAATCAATTATATCTTCTGGAACAGTTAATAAAATTTCTTTTATTGCTGAATCTGAAAACTTTCGATGTTACAAGCCATAGTTTAGTAATATCAAGTAAATTTTTAGGTTTATTCTCAAATTTGACCAAACTATTGCCTTTCATGTTTGAGTTACAGGATTTCATTGCATTTCAAGGTTACATATGCATTAACCAATTTTTTCCTCTACTACGTTCTTGTTGTAAAGGCTTATTGTGAGTTTTGTTAATTTGTTCATGTTAGTATTTGGTGTTAATCAGTAAAACTTATGTCTTTACCAATACATTTATAAGATTTACTCTTCTTCACTAATTAAAATTTTAAATTACCTATTTACTACTTTTATTTAATATTTATCTCTTCCTTTTAATGAATTATTGCTTTTAGCATGGTCTATTTTTTTGGTTGTAATTTACTTCTCAATGTCAGAATAAATTATATTGCTTTCTTTGCTTATTTTATTTTGTTTCTTATCTACTAATTTTTAACCAGAATTTCCTTAGTTGTTTAGATTACTAAAAATGTTACCCTTCATTTATGTCCAAATCAAAAATCTCCAGTTGCATGATAGTGTGACCTAATACTGATACTACACACATTGCTTAATCAACGAATATGTGAGAAACTTTGTCACTGAATAGTTTCTTCACATTGGCTTGCTGCTTCTGTGGCAATTTTGTATGTCTTTTCATCTCGAACCTTCAGACTTCATTGGACCATGACAAGTCAGGTACACTTAGATATGACCCAATCAATATGCTGGCATGCAGAAAGCAGGTGATTTTACTCACAAACATATTCATTGAAACAGTACTGCTGGTCTTATGTTCTATAAACACAGGATTTCTGATAAAATTTAATTAATTTCTATACAGAAATAAAGTATTTGGTATGCTGCACTACTAGGTGTATTCCTTTTCTGTTGAGGGAGAACTTATATTTTGTCCAGGCATTGATGAGAAGAAAACCCTTAACTTACAACTTTATATGTTCAGTGATTGAAAAACTATTCAAAGGATAGTTTATGGTTTCATCCCTTCCCTCCCTTCCTTCCTCACTCACTCCCTCTCTTCCTCCCTCCCTCCCTTTCTTTTTTTTAAAATTCTTTCCTACCCTGGTATCAACGCATTTCCAGTCCTAGGTCTTCAAAGACATGTTCATATCATGGCACCACCTCTGGCTCTGTCCGTGGTTGGTAGGAGGACTTGTGGAAGATAACACTATGCTTAGCAATTATTTTATGCACTGAAACCACTGCAAATCCTGAAACTCTACTCCAGTAAATCCACACTCAATGTTTCTCCAAATAATTTCCTCTTAGGTGATTCTCAAAAATATCATTGGCTACTGTATTGTCACCAGAAATGAGAAGATAAAATGAAGGGGAAGCTGCAGTAGAATGGGGCAGAGTTCTTTTAACAATTCAACTAAAATGTTTATCTTTAGAACATTTTGCAAAGTAACATACGTTCAGGGTCCTGGAAGGGGCTGGTAAAATGTGGGATGCTGAAGTTTTAATGGCTTTGCAGCAAACCTGCCTCTATGCAGTGCTACCATTTTAAAGATGTGCATTTTGTATCTAAAATGGAAACATCTGACTTTCCACTGATAGAAAAGTATAAAATCATGCTTGTGTTTGAGGTTATTTTTATTTTTTAATGATGTTATTGTTTTTAGAGATAGGGAAAGGGAGAGAGGCAAAGAGGGAGAGAAGCATCAATGTATGGCTGCCTTTCACCTGCCTCCAGCTACGGACCTGGCTGGAGACCTGGGTTGCAATCTGGTTATGTGCTGTGGCTGGGGAATCACACCAGTGACCTTTGGGTTTATAGGCTGGCAACTTATCCACTGTGCCACCAGCCAGGGTTGAGGTTATTTTTATGTCCAAATTTCACCTATAATTTGTCAGCTGGTTGCCATTCTTTATAGTTCTTATTTATGTGCTCAGTTCTGTTTGTTTTATCACGGTCTGTATGACAGACACAGTTTGCTATGAATTGGAATGATTTGTTGTTTGCTGATACTTTCCAATAGCTAATAGGCATGCAATGCTACCTTACCTTACTTAAAGTTTTGCTTACTTTATTAAGCATGCCAAGAAGAAACCCTATGATTATTTGTTTTTCTGGTGTTCTTTTCTCAGTTCTCTTAAGGTTGAATGATTTTGAAGTGAGCAAGTAAAAATGTTGGTGAATGGCCTTTCATACAAATTTCTATTAAGTCTGTAGTACTGAAACTATCATGTTTTCATAATGAAGTTTACTATGTTTGATGTGTTGCATACTGCCAGTTCATACATACCCTCTCTATATTCATGTTTTCCTTTGTCTACAACAATGAATACATTTTGTTAGCTAAATTCCAAAAGAACTAATATCATCTTCTTTTCTAATGTCCTCCTTTTGCATTTTTTTGGTAGATACCAGCTGCATTACTTTTCTTAGTGTAGCATGTCAATACAAATATATTTTCTTGATTGAATATTTTAATTTTAATAGTTATTGCAAGTTGAACTTGACAAGAAGAGTACCACTAGGTTAAGAATTCTCCATATCAGGCTGGTACCATGACCCCAGATTTTACACATTTTTTTATGGTGAAAAAAACCCATGATCTTACAGGGGATAGTTTATAATACTTGGTAATGATTTATGATAAAGGCTGCATATTTATATTAACTTTGTCAGGATTCTCTTAGGTCAATAATTAACATGTTTGCCAAATGCTATAGAACTCCCTGATGAATGTACTCAATCTTTTAACTGAGATGACCCAAAGATATGTTGTGTTTTAATCTCCATGTGACTGTTACATTCACTTTTTTTCAAACATTTTATTTGTCATTTATCACATTCAGTGCTCTCCCATTCTTTTTATCTTTCTTGTTTTATTGATGAATAATGAGTATGTTAACACTGCTTATCTTGGCTCAGGCAAATGAAGAGTGACTTGTCTAAGAGCCTCTGGCCTGAATCAGCTAGATGATTTCTGTGTGTTTGCTTCCAGTTTAAAGCTATAATTGCTTATACCTAACAGTAGCTATAAAACACACATTTATGGGAAGGCTTTAATCTCACAGTAAATGAAAGTAATCTTATTCTCTGATATGACTATGAATGAAATTACAGTTTACAATGGTTAGTCTGATGTCCATGTAAACCCAGATGGTTTTGGACACAGGAAAATTCAGAAGAGATCACTCAATAAGCATCTAATCTCATCTCATAAACCATTTTTTCCAATTCGGTCACTACTATGGTGAATGTTCTTAAAATATGTTCATTTTCACAATTTTAGTAAGTTAGCCACTTTGTGAAAAAAATATTTGTCTTTGAGAAGTGTATTATATGGAGAAGTAAATATCAAACTTAAAATGATGTGATGAATCATATCAACATAAGAAAAAGAGTTAAGAAATAACCTCCAAATTATGTTCATTTTGTGGATGAATGCTGAGGGGTGACATGATGTGGGTGTGCAGGAGTTCTCATGTAGAAAAGTGGTACTCAAGTGTCACACAAAGGCTTACGGTAAATCGATCTCTCTCTGTCTCTCTCTCTCTCTATATATATACACACACACAAACAGATATATATAAATATTTGTATATATGTTATGTACATATATAAATATCAGAATAGCATAGATTGTTGTAAAATGACTTAAGAAATATTCAGCCAATACTATTTCTTTAATTTGAAGCAAGCATGGTTAGTATCTCTTAATATTTACATACATGGGTATGTAACATGTATATATATTATAGGTACACATACAAATAATTTTTCTTTCATCAGCAAAAAACAAACTTTTGGCTGACCAAGCTTTGGCTCTGGTCACTTTGGCACTTAGTATTTTAAAATTCTAATACATTCCTGAAATTATTGAATTTATCTACAAAAACATTGTTCTTGCATCTTGTCTTTTAAATCTTAATGCTGTATTCATTTTTCCTGAATAAGATCCCAAGTAAGTGATATATTTTTTGTTTTATCTTCTATTTACAAACTCAAGACTCTGTCAGTCTACTTAGTCACAATGAACTGATATTTAGTTTTTACCAAAGATTTTATTGAAGCATATTCAGATTCAGCCACATATTCTTTTATTTCTCACAGCACTTTTTACAGGAAAAAGTATTAATTAAAATGAAAATTTAACATTTTTATGAATTAACTCCCTCTTATCTTTAATATTATGTAAGTTTAATTTCAAATGGTTTATGTAGCTTTTGTTGTTTTAGTATCACAATTTTACTATTTATTTATATACTATTTATTAAAATGCATATAAATATATAAAATGAAAAACATGTACTAGAATAAAGAACTAAGTGAGAAAATACTTTGCATTTACTAAGATACAATAACTACTTCTGCTTATGGTATGCTTTTTTAAAATGAGATATTGTCTGTTGTATAATGTTGAGATTTTTCAAGGGATGCCATTAAAAGTGAGTAGGTGTGACTACAACATAACTTGGGCACTGATTGGATTAGGAAGTGGTGTGATATAGCTGAAAAGAAAGTCAGTCTTTCCCCTAAATTAAAATATTCTATTATCTCTGGAAGCTCTGGCTCTAACCTATGAGATTACTTTTCCTCAAAGATTCTGTGCTATATTTATAATTAGATGAATTTCAGTAAAAGTCCTCCTTCAAAGTGCAAATATTAAAAAATACTTTTCTCTTTTAGGTCCAGTAAAAATGTTTTGAGTTTAAACAATAGAAATAATTTAATAACACTTTTGTGATTCCTTAAAACACACACACACACACACACACACACACACACACACACATATACAAACTCTAGTCCTGATTAGTGTAGCTCAGTTGGTTGGGTATTGTTCCGCAAATTGAATGGTCCTGGTTTGATTCCCAGCCAGGACATGTGCCTGTGCTTAAGTTGTGGATTCAGTGCTCAGCCCGGGCATATAAGAGGCAACTGATCAATGTTTCTCTTTCACATCAATGCTTCTCTCCCTCTCTTTTCCCCTCCCTGCCTGTCTTACAACATAACCAAACCAAACCAAATCAAATCAAACAAAAACTTCTAGTTCTTCTAAAGGCCATTTCAATTCACTTTTTGCAAACTCACAGATAAATTCTGGCATTTCTATCAAAGCAATTGAAATACCATTAATCACGTGAATCCTTCAAACTGCTAAGTTGTAAATTTTATAAACTGAGTTTGGATTGATCATTGGGGTATTTTATGGTGAAAATATATGAAATAAAAAATCCTGGATGGGAATCTTGGCTTTACCAATCAATTTTCAGTTGTTTGACTTGAGGCTGGTAACTTAACTTGGCTCACTGAATTTCAGTTTTCTCACTTCAAAATAAATATAATAGTAGTTAATTCACAGGATGGTTGAGAGAATAAAATAATACATGCACATTATTTTATATTATAATTTCAATGTGTTTATATAGTAATAAATTTTAGGCATCATTGTTATTATAGTCAATGATTAGGTAATAACCCAATTCTGGCTTTTCTCTCATGTCTATAAAAATAGTGAATTATGTGAGCAAACATCCAGTTGGACACTTTAACAGGGTCTGAGAACACAATGGGGAGATATGATGACTATAATCAAAGGATCCTCACATACTAGTACTCACAGCTGGGGAAGAAACAGTAATGATAGATGCTGAATGCTCTTTTTTAAGGGAATGAAGCTGGAAAGGGGAGAATATGCATTCAGATAAGAAAAAGCACTTTTGCTGCAGGTTATAATGACCACAGACCTGGTTTTATTTTACAATTCATGTCAAAAATTATTATTAGTGGTAATAGTTCCATAAAAATGTTCAAAATATTTCAAGAACAAATATAACTACTTAGCATACCATAGGTATTAATAATAAATGTTTGCTAGTCACTGATGTAAAAATAGCAATACTGCATTGAGCTTAAGCAGCCCTTTTTAGAAGTAAGTCAAAACTATAAATCTTGAGAGTCATGTTATATAACATTACATGAAATCGAACACTAGCCATTTTAAAAAGAAATAAAGAGTAAGTAGATTACTTTACTTATTTTTCCAATCTCAACTTTGAGCTTGGTTGATATTTTAAAACATAGAGAAACACTTTGGCAGAGTCTTTAAAATCAATTTGTAATTTTAGCACTAGATATACAATTAATCCTAACATCAGTACAACCACTTGAATGACTTTGAAATATCTTTAACTTACAATAAGTGAAAAGAAAGAAGGAAGAAGGAAAAAATAATAAAAGAAAAACAGCAGAAAAATGGTCTTATTTTTTTACATAATTTTACATAATGTGTGAAATGATAAAATATTTCAATGAACATTATTTCAACAACAGTGAAATATATAGATTTGATATGCAAAAACTTTCCTATGGTAAAAATATCTTCAAAATGAATGTTTTTGAATTTGCAAAATTATCTGTTAATACTTGCTTCTTGCTTTTGATGTTTTTTACAGATGGTAATCAATTATCAGATAATTTCACACAGAGCTTTTGGCTCCATTGATCCTTTAGCTGCAATAGTATTTATTTTTCCTCCCACACACAGTACAGTGTGTGATACTTTAGAACTTCTTAGTCAATCATTTCTTTTTCTTGAGTAACATTAACGGCTGATCCTTATCTACAGATAAGTAACCCATAAGAAAAATGAGGATACTGTTTTGCAAAACGCCTTTTGTTTGCAGGTATTACTTTCAATCAATAATCAATTTTCTGCAATTAATATCTGCAAAAGATATTAATTAATATGATATAATAATACAATTATTAAACAACATTTCTTGTATACAGATCATTGTCTTTGGAGCTACAAGAAATATAAATATGGACAATAATGAGCTTTATCTAGTTGGGGGATATGATAATTAAATAACTAGTTACAGGCAACTTTCATTTCCTAGATGCTTATAAATGGAGGGTGATTTGTGAGATTTAGGCAGGAAATGCTTTAGTATCTTTTGTTTGTCTGCATATTTTAGCATGACTCAAACAGAAATTCCCATGTATGCCAGAATATTTTTCAAAAGATTTCATGTGATAAATAGCAAAACAAAGGCACAAAGTTTGTAAGGGTCCAGAGAAATGAAAGGTCACATCTTGTTGATGGTGGAAAGTTAAAAACACTTCATGGGCCAGACCCTGAGCTCCAGACTTCCATATATAGATGCTTGATATCTTCTATTGAATGTTGATTAAAATTTCTAATTTATATCTTGGAGTTTTCTCCTATATAACCCAGTGTTTTACTTTAGGATAAATAGTACCAACATCTTTCTAGTTGTTTAAGTCCCAAATTTAGGTGATATCATTCTTCTTATTCCTTTTCCCACAACCTCTGCTCCAGTATCGCTTATTCAATCCCTGACTGACAGTCCTCATCACTACTGCCCCTCCCTCACCATATTAACGTCATCTTACTTCCAGACCTCAAACAACCATTGTTCTGCTTAAGAATTTTGGTCATTTCCCTTTTCATTTAGCATTCTTTAGGCCATTTGCACAGATAGCCTCTACTTATTCAGATTTCAGCAAAAACATCATCTGACCAGAGAGCTCTCTTCTTCAGTTGCATTCTCTTACGACTCTCTCTATTTCTATATACAGCATTGCCTGAAATCTGTTCTTACATAACTCATCTAGTCAATGACACTAGAAGATGCTCTCCATTAAGGATGAATAATTTGCTTGTCTTTTTGAACAATGTATGTCTAGTGTCTCCTGGGCATATCATAGGTGTTCAATAAATAATTATCAAGTAATAAAATACAAATACATGTGTTTGAGAGTTACGGTACTTATTGGGGAAAGCCAGAACACAAATGATATCATAAATGTATGGGAAACTGAATTTCTCTTAACTGCAGCTAAAGTTCATGAAATAGAGTAATAAGAAACTAAGCAGAAATTAGGGGTCAAGACAGCTGGTTGAGTGTTACATGCAAAGGAAAGAAGCTTGCATTTAATTTGTACATCAATAGGGAGATTTCAGATCTCTTTAGCTTATGAAGTTTATAAAAAAACCATAGGGTATCCTGGCAAAACTTACCATCTGAAAATACAAAGTGTCCAGGTTGAAACTTAGCTCTGCCACTTCTGTCTGTGTGGCTTTGAAAGTTACTCACCTTTCTTTTCCTAATTTTCTTCATAAGTAAAATAAGGAAAATAAGTTTAACCCTCAAAGTTTTATAAAATTTAAATAAATTAACATATATAAATGTTTAATATACCTCATTTATATTAAATAATATATTTAATTTTATATTAAATAATATATAGCCACAGGCAAAAGTTCATACATTTTACCTATACTTTCATAAAATATTCAAACTTACAGAATAAATGGTAGGGGAAAAAGTCAAACCATGCCAGGTGTGTTGTCTTTCACTTTTAAGACTCTTTCAGCAGAATATAGTTTTTTGGGGACTATTTGCTGTGGCTGTTATTTGGTTAAGTTACCAGTTCTTCAGGGTTTTCCACTCATCTTTCCCACTGCACCCTAAAGAGATGTAGGTCTGATACCTGTGTTGGGACTGAGAGAAGAGAAGAACATTGGGTAGAAAACTGCCCAGGCAAATTAAGAGAACTTGAGTTCCAAATACCTTTGGAAGAGCCCTGAATATCACAGGAACAGGCCTACTTTGGTATTCTAACCACTTTCAAAGATTGGCTAGGAGTAGCCTGTGGGAAGAGTGGCCTCCATGAAAACATGGCAGTGGATCTGGATGCAGATCCAGCAGCAGAGGCTGTCCACACAGCAGAAGACCTGCCACACATGTTGAATATACATCTCTGACCTTTTCCCCTGTCACTACAATCTAGTAACCCCTTGTGAGTGGGGCAGAAGGTGGTTAGGGCTTGAGAATGAGTACAAAACTGTACTATGTCAGAATCTGTGAGGTGAGAGTATGCACAGGGCTTTGCATGAACTAGTATGAACTGCTACTAATTCATACTAGTAGCGGAAGGATGGGCCCTGAACTAGTACCACCTATAGGACCCTACTACCTTTGAAGGGACAGAAGTTCCAAACAGAAAGGTCAGTTCACCTAGAACACTCATGGGTGTTCCTCATCTAGATAAAGAAAGAATAAGTAGAACTCTGGAGAAATATCAGGAAGACCTTTGATTTTTCTATAGTAACATTAGTGTCAGAAAATAGGTACATAGGTGGCAATTTTAAAGCAACAATAGAAAACTAAGATAACCTGAGTAGAGTCAAATGCAGCACTAAGAAAAGACCTTGAATTAAAAGTAATGCTTTGTTTTTAAATTCTGAATTTCAATAGATAAATTCAGGGATGCTTACTCTTCAACTTCATCTCTTATTATATGATTGCGTTTTCCCTTTGGAACCTTTACTTTTATTAATAATGACTTATGGCTGCTGCATTTCCTGAATGTTTTGTGTTTAAAAATATAGCTTTCTTTCTTTCTTTCTTTCTTTCTTTCTTTCTTTCTTTCTTTTTCTTTTTTTTTAAAGAACTTCTTGTCTGGGTGTTAGGCTTTTGCACTGCACTGGTCTACCTAGTGCAACTTTTCTGGCATTACATATTTCTCTGGAGAAATATGAGTCCTGCTTAATTTTTCCATCTATGTGTTGCCATTAGTATTTAGTTAGAAAAGGGGAGTGAAAGGAACTAGACACTGGCCTTAATAAAATGGGGGATATAGCCTGTCTGCTAGCCAGGAAGCTATAGTTTCACAACCCAGAAGATTACAGCATTTCTCCACCTAGGGAATTAATCCTCCTCCCTACTTCACCCTCTTCAGTACCAAATGACCAGGCTAGAGCCAGGGAGGGGAGGAACATGAGCAAAGTTCAAGTAGCACAGGGAGAGGTGCTGGACCATAGAGGCCTGTCAGGTTTGCCTGGGGAAAGAAAGGATTGATTGGGAGGTGAACCTATCCAAAGACCAGGAAAGCTTAGGAAGTTGGCTGGTCATTTTGAAAACACATCTGGGCTGGTCCATACTCCAGGGACCAGAGAGGCATTCTGTTGCTCTGTCTTATATTGCTCACCTGGTAATGAACTCACCCCATTCTTTCTTGTACTCTCCTGCCCTGGAGCACACAACCATATGGGCCTAGCAGCCTAGGGCCTACGACTGTAGCCTCCACAGGCTCCAGGAGGGAGCCTGAAATGGACTGCAGCTGGAAACACGTGCTAAGATGGGTGGATGCTGGAATGGACTGTACTTGAATATAGAACAGAAACTCTGGATACTGGCATTTTTGTCTTGGCCTTGCGAAGGACACAGTCAAACTTTTTCCATGGTGGGACCAATGAAGATGGGGCATTGGAAACCCAAGGGGCAGCTTCTATCTACATATGAATAAACCATGTCACACCAGAATCTTCCATGTGTGGGTCTGTGGGATACTTTCCATGTTACCCTGTAGAAGAACCTAATGACCATCTATAACATATGTAGGTGAATTTTTTTCTTAATCTGAATGCTTGAATACTTTTTTCTTAATCACTGAAGTTCTATAGCTAAACTAAGACTGAGTATTTTGTCTCATTTTTAAAAAACTGCAAATTATTTTTTTCTATATTTCAGGTTCATATAAATAACATCAAATTACATATTCTGGCCAATTTTTTGAGTTTTCTATTTCATCTTGTTATTCTTGATCTATCTTCTCTTTAGTTTCTTTAAGATTTGGTCTTGCCCATTCTGCATTTATGTTGGTAATCTCCAGACTTTTATGTGTGTCAATTGATGTTTGAATAACATATATTTGTCATTCTGGTTTTATTACTAATTGTGCAATAAAGTTGTTTTATTTTCTCAAAATTAAATTCCACTTTGTAGCCTATTCTGGGTTTTGATATTTGAACTCTTAATATCTTATTTAACTCATACTCTTATTCTGTATTTTATAGTATAAATGTCTAGTCTATTTTGTCTACTATAACAAAAATTCTGCAGCCTGAGTGGCTTATACATAATATAAATTTATTTTTCACATTTATTCCCAAAATTGCCCATAAAATATCTATGAACTAAGGTTGCTGTTTTCTGTCAATACTTTGATGGAGTAAAAATTTGTGTTTTCATTGGACTTTCAATTTTGTAAATTATATTGATCTGATATGCTTTTATTAAATATTTTAAAACATAAAAAATGCATTTCCAATCATGCCAATAGGTCATATCCTGGGTGAAACCATTTATCTCTTATTTCATTGTATCCTGTTATTTATTTGTTTATAAAGTTTTACTTGCCTATTTTATCTCTTCTCATAGGTCTTGGTTTACCTTTTTATGTAATCCTAAGAAAGAATTCATAAGCATATGGAAGAGAAAAGAAGTATGTAGAACGAAGGGAATTTATTCTATGAATCTGTTGCAGCATGATTAGACCTGAAAAATGGTTTCAGTGTCTTCTTACTATAAACCATCATCTGATGAAAAAGGGTCATGTGAAGGCTTTGTGTATGTCCAATCATCTTTCAGAGAACCTTTGATTTACTGAGGAGAGAAATGTGGGACCAAGCCAGTTTGAGATGATTTCCTAATATTAGCTCAGTGATCTTTCTTCTATACCACACACATATATACTATTTTTTACCACTATAGATAATCTTCAAAACTCAGTGGGAATTTTGAAAATGTTTTTTATGGTACTTAATAAGAAATGATTTTAAGTAAATAAACATTTCTTATCAGTGTATTATTAAAAATTTTTATTATATAGCATTTTAATTAAATTCTTTTTCTTAGGTTTTATTTCATTTTATTTTTATTGTATTTTTCCCGTTACTTTTTACCCCTCTTATACCCTATTCCACTTTCACTCATCCTCCTTCCCTCCTTCCCACCCCCTGCAATCACCACATGGTTGTTCCTATCCATGAGTTCTTTTTCTTTTTTGCTCAATTATTTCACCCCCTAACTCATCCCATCTCCCAGAGCTGTCAGCCTGCTCTCTATCTATGAGTCTGTCTCTATTTTGCTTGCTAGTTTAGTTTGTTCATTAGATTCCACATATGAGTGAAATCATATGGTATTTGTCTTTCTATACTGGCTTATTTCACTTGTAATAATATTCTCCAGGTTTATCCATACTGTCATAAAGGGTAAAATTTTCTTCATTTTTATGTCTGAGTAGTATTCCATTGTATAAATGTCCCATAGTTGTTTTGTTCACTCATCTACTGATGTACCTTTGAGCTGCTTTCAAATCTTGGCAATCATAAATACACTGGGTGGTTATATTTTTTCAAATTTGTGTTTCAGGTTTCTTTGGATAAATTCCCAGAAGTTGAATAGCTAGGTCATAAGGTGGTTACATTTTTAATTTTTTGAGGTATCTCCATACTGCTTTCCTCAGTGGCTGCACCAATCTGCATCCCTACCAACATTGCAAAAATGTTCTTCATTCTCTACATTCTCACCAGCACTTGTATGTTGATTTATTGATGAAGCTATTCTGACAGATATGAAGTGATATCTCATTGTGGTTTTAATTTGCATTTCTCTGATGATTATTGACTTTGAGTATCTTTTCATATGTCTATTGGTCATCTGTATGTCCTCTTTAGAGAAATGTCTATTCAGGTCCTTTGCCCATTTTTTAATTGGGTTGTTTGTATTTTTGGTGTTGAGTTTTATGAGTTTGTTATAAATTTTGGATATTAACACTTTATGCAATGCATCAGTGAATATGTTCTCCCATTCAGTGCATTGTCCTTTAGGTTTTGTTGATAGTTTCCTCTGCTCTTCAAACCTTTTAGTTTGATGTAGTCTTATGTGTTTATTTTTCTTTCATTTTCTTTGCCTGAGGAAGTATATCAGAAGAAAATATTGCTATGGGTAGAGTCTGAGATTTTACCACCTACAGTTACTTCTACAATTTTTATGGTTTCAGGTCTAACATTTAAGTCTTCAATACATTTTAAGTTTATTCTTATTTGTAGCATAAGAAGGTGGTCTAGATTCATTTTCCTGCATGATCTGCCCAATTTTCCCAATAACATTTATTAAGTAAACTATCTTTAGCCCAATGTATGTGCTTGTTTTCTTTGTCAAATATTTTTTAAACAGATTTTATCATTTTTAGAGAGAGTGGAAGGGAGAGAGGTAGAGAGGGGGAGAGACACCAATGCATGGTTGCTCCTCGCCTGCCTCCAGCCACAGACCTGGCTGGAGACCTGGCTTGCAACCTTGCTATGTGCCCTGGCTGGGGAATCAAACCAGTGACCTTTGGGTTTGCAGGCTGGTGCCATATCTACTGTGCCACCAGCCAGGGCTCTCTGTCAAATATTAATCAACTATAAAGGTGTGGATTTATTTCTGGACTCTCTATTCTGTTCATATAAAGAAAATAAAGGATAAAAATCACATGATCATATTAATAGATGCATAAAAAGCATTTGGTAAAATCCAGCCCACTTATGATAAAAACTCTCAGCAAAGTTGGAACAGAGTGAATACACCTAAACATAATAAAGGCCATTTATTATGCATGACAAACCCACTGCCAGTGTCATACTTAGTGCGCAAAAACTACAAGTATTTCTCTTAAGATCAGGAACAAGACAGGGATATTCACTCTCACCTCTTTTACTTAACATAGTATTGGAAATCCTAGCCACAACAATCAGGCAAGGAGAAGAAATAAAAAACATCCAAATAGCAAAGGAAGAAGCAAAACTGTCATTATTTGCAGGTGACGTGACATGATACTGTATATGAGAGAACACTATGTTGGAGAAGCAGCAAAGTGATCTACATTGCTGGAGTGAAGTAGGAAAGGTGGAGAATAGTAGAAGAAATGGCCAGCTTTTCATAGCCTTGTTGACCATTTTACTGGAGTTAGTTGTTTTCCTTTGAGAAGGAACACATTTGGAAAGTTTTGAATAAATGGTGAGACAAAAGTAGGATTACAGCTGTTTCTCTGGAAAATAATAAAAAATTAATAACTAATAATACAAGAATAAAGTATTTTTTGGGTACTCACACCTGTAAACCTACTTTTGTGCCACCCTGTATAAAATTGCCATAATCTGAAATGCTTTAAAAAGGGTCACTTTGACTGCTCTGTTAAGAAAAGATATACCAGAGACCTTTGGACACTTTGGGCATCAAGGTAAAATGGATTGAGCCTTTTCATTGCAAATAATGTAAATCCTTCCCCATATTCAAAAAAGTACTTGTTAATTTTTACTTTTTATCAAAGTAACATATGCGTAGTTTAAAGGCTTATGTTAATGGAAACAACAGTCCCCTGCCTCCAACCTATGGTACTTTTCAAAAACAATCACTTTCAATGTGTGGGGTTTTTTTTTCTTCTGGCATTTAGCTTCATATTGAAAAATAATCCTAATCTGTTCTGCTCTGATTTATGAAGTTAAACATAGTTTTTAACTTCCATGTATTTGAAGACATTAGCAGTCTTACCCACAAACTTTTAAATGTCATAATTTTTTTATTGTCATTATTTATTGTCTACATTAATGTTATTTTACACATGCTAAATACTATGTTTTCTTTCTTAATCAAATTCTATTTCTCCCAGGGGTAACCATTTATTCATTTTGTTTTTACAATTTTAGTTTTCTTTTTTATCCATTGTTAATTTTTCTCCTAGCTTCCAACAGGCTCTGGCCTTTTCCATAGTTAGACCAATCACTAAACCACCAGTTCTGTACTTTCCCTGAAGTCACTCTGGCCCCACTGCCCCACTGTTCTCTAGGTTTACTGCATGGCTGGCACCAGGCACTTGCTTTTACTGTCATCACAGGGAACTGCTTTCACTTCTGTTGGACCTCCTCCTTCCAGATTTCATGCCGTCTTTTTTAGAGTCACTACTTAAAACTTTGAGAATGGGAGGTGAAAAAAAGTTTTTAGATCTTACATGTTTGGAAGTGATGTTATGCTTTTCTCATAATGTCTTTATAATTTGTCTATGGATAGAGTATGGCATTGAAAATCCTTTTCACCAGAGTTTGAATCTGATGTCATCCTTAATTTTAATAATTTGTATATAACTTTTTTCTTTTATGGAGACTTTTAGGTTTTTTCTCATTATACTGGTGGTCTGAAGTTCATGAGGAAATTCCTTGGTTTGGGTCTTTCTTCTTTTTAAAAACTGTATTGTGGGGGAGGCAGAGGCAAAGAAGGGGAGCAGCTTAGACAGGAACCTAGTATAAGGGAACCATGGACATGGACAGCGGGTGGGATTGGCTTTGCGGGGAATGGGTGGGTGGGGAGGGGGACAGAGGGGAGCAGAGGGGGGATGGATGTGATACAACAACAATAAAGTTAAAAAAAAAAAAAGAAAAAAAAAAAAAAAAAAAAAAAAAAAAAAAAAAAAAAAAAAAAAAAAAAAAAAAAAAAAAAAAAAAAGAAAAGATATAAAGAAGGGAGAGTAAATCACTAAAGACTAATTAAGATGCTAATGTAAAAATTTACATAAGAACATATAATGACTTAGACCAGAGAAGTAGTGGTGAGGCATGGTTGGATTTGAGTTTTGAGCCCACAAGATCTAGTGAATGATTGGATATAGAATGAAAGAAAATACCGCCAAAAGAGTGGATTTGCTGGCATGATCCATAGCTCACTTTTGTTCCCTATTGAATTTGAGATACTTCATAGCTTATCTCCATTCATATTTCCAAGAGAGATGCCAAGCAGATTCAATATTACCCACTGTTGTTTTTGTGCGTGTGTGTATTTATATAATTGCATATTTATAAAACTCCATCATCCAGAAAACTTGGAAAGTTCTGTTTGCAACTGACAAGGTATGTTTTCCATCAGCTATGCTTAGCTATTTTGCTTTTATTGTCTGCTATAGTAAGGATGCTGATTTCTATTTGATCACCTAAAGTGCTTAACTCACCATTCATACTGAAGGGATGTATGTAAGTAATCTTTCACAGAAAAAAAATTAAAAAAAAAAAAAAAAGCCACAAATAACAACCAATAGTTCCTCTTATCCTTACATGTTTTTTAGGAAGTCAATAAGAAATCCAATCAGAAGAGACAGATATGTAAAATTAGTATTGGTCAAAAAGAAAAATCAAAGAAGACAAATCCTTTCATTGTTAAAAGTAACTGAGAGTAAATGTTTTTGACTGTGTAGAACCTTTGTATTAAAAGGGCTGACAATGAGCTGGTTGTATCTGTTGGTATTATTAGTAGGACACTTCTTTGGGAGAGACTTTCTGGGTCTTGCTGGCTGAGGCTGTAAAAGGAGTAACAGATAAGGTGTAGTGCTCACAACTTAGCAACACTTGGGAAGTATTGTCAATAAATGCACCGGTTTGAAAGAGGGCCAAGTGATATGATGTGATAATATTGTACAATTAAAGCAGCATTTCAATATCTAATCTTGGGATTAGAGAAGATCTGAAGTTCACATCACTGAAGTAATGTCCAGGGAGAATTTATAGCTCTTCTCCTTTGATATTAATAACAGCCACAGATTAGTGAAGACAAACTTTGATACAGTTTACTGCACATGTCTGTGATAAAGTGTGGAAACTTGCTCTTTATACCAGGAAAAACAAAAACACCTCACAAAAGTGTTGCAAGAGAAACTAAAGCATCTGGTTTCCCCTATCACCATGATTTGCATAAATGTTTCCAAAGATCTAGTTCTATGATTATGGCCTTTGGTAAATTCACTTAAGAAAAATTTGGCCCCACACCAGCATTTTCCCATACAACAATAATGGCACACATGAGAGAGTCATCCACTAACCCGGCCTCTCACAGTTAGCATAATGTTGAGATAATTTGCATGTAGTTCATATTAGGGAGACAGGAAACCCCATGGAAGTGTGTTACCACTTCACAAATAGCTGGCTAAGAAGCCAGAAGGGGCAGGGAGGAGGTGACCAAGGGAGAAAGAAGAGGATGAGTGAGAAGGGGGAGGTAGGAGAGGAATGGAGTGTGAGAAAGAATACAAATTGGAAACAGAAGCTTGAATGAGAAAATACCATTTTAGAAAGTAATCTTTTGAATTCTGTTTTTTAAGTCGTGCCTAGAAACTGTCCAAACTACAGTCAAATAATATGATTATGTCTGATTCCCAACCCTAGCAATGTCAGGCTTGGTTGATGTGATATCTATAATGTATTTGGTGTGGTTGCTTTTTGTTTTGTAGCAGCAGCAGAAAAATCCTCCACATTCAACATAAATTGTTTACAGGTTTTGTTTTCTCATTGCTGAGATTGCATGGAATTTCAAAGTGAACATTTTTGTTTGATAAATGCCTTTCTTTTTTCTTTTGAGCCCAACTGATAGGTATAATTACTCCAACTACATGCAACCAATAATTATCTTTCATGAGAGCTACTGGAGATTTCATGTTTTATAGTAATTTTACATCAGCATGAGAGAAACTTTACTCATTTTTCTATTAAAAGTATATCAATGCATTATTTTCATTATTTTATAATTAATAATAATAAAATCAACACCATCAAGATAAGGTTATTATCGATTCAAAACAGGTATTAGAGAGAGGAAACAGGTTTGAGCTAAGGCATATGACACTGACAATTGTCAAACTAAAGATTTTACTAATGTTTTATCTTTTGCTATTATAGAAATTTTTTTTTATTTTCTAAGAATGATCATAGGACTAGTTAGTAAATGTTGGTGACTTCTAAATGGTTTACACTTCAATATTTTGTTATCATTATTCGTAATTTTAATAGTTGGCTTGATTGGTCCATAAAGGAATGAAAGGAATGAGCTCATTTTATGGGCCTATTTTTAGGAATAACAATTAAGACTAAGTCCTGTGTTGAACCCAACTGGGGAATATAAAGTTTATACTCCTGATAGAAAGGAACTACCAGGTCTGTCCCAAAAGTATTAAGCCAATGTCAATGTAATTAAAACAGTTTGTACTGCTGATACTTTCAGGACATATCTCATATGTTTTGATTTCTATCCTAAATGACTCAAAACTTCTCTAAAAATTAGACTTGTGCCCTGGCTGGTGTGGCTCAGTGGACTAAGCACAGGCCTGTGAACCGAGGTTCTATTCCCAGTCAGGGCACTTGCCTGGGTTGTGGGCCAGATTCCCAGCTGGGAGTGTGTGAGAGGCAACCACCCATTGATCTTTCTCTCCCTCTCCTTCTCCGTCCCTTCCCCGCTCTCTGAAAATAACATAAAAAAAAAAAAAAAAAAATTTACACTTGCATTTTGGTGTATCCTCACAGTCTGGGTTTGTTTGCACTGCCTAACATCTGATGAGGGGCCAAAAAGTATTAATGTCAGTTATTTTTGTTGTTACCCTTACTGTTGTACAGAACACATTTTGATAAAAAGCAATGAGACAAATCAAAGAATCCAGAGATAAAGTTTTCCTTAATTGGTCTCTGTCTTCAGTGCAAATTTTATTATCATCCCAAGTGTTCTGGCAGGACTTTGTAACGGGTTAACATCCACCATTTCACTATTCTCAAAGACTCTTGGAACTATAATCTTCTAGCCTGTAAATCTGCAGCATTTCCTTTTTTTTTTTTTTTTGGTCAATAAGCATGCAAAAAGCCTTAAAGAGACACATTTATTTCATTTATGAGAAATTAAATCCAGATTTAAAGCTTTTCTCTTACACACTACTGTTGGCTCTCTGATTCTGTGCTGGGTCTAGGCCCCAGGAAGCATTTTAACATGTGTTGGCAATCTTGCAAACCAAATGTAGAGTCCCTTAGATTCAATATCAGGGTATTTATTAAGGGTACTACTTGCCTTGAGCTCTTTCTGTGGGTTGATGGTAAACCACTGGCATTGCTTCTAGGGTGAGTTTTTCTTGTTATTCATGATGATATTTTAATGTAAAGTTAGTCCACTCCCTTGGACAACCACTAAGGACAAGTCACTCAGCTTATAGTTCCAGTTCGAGCTATGCTTTCTGACTTGGCTATAGAATTAGGGCCTGTATTTTCTTGGTAACTTTCATTTATACAAATGAAAATAATCTTGAGACAACAAAGAAATGAAATGGAAAAGTAGTTTTGTTATTTATGACATCTCACTGCACTTTGTTTGCAATGTATGTAATTTGTTTTGAATTACTCTTTAAAATAATTCCTATATTTTGATCCTGGAGTCTATATAATTCAAAAACTGCAAAAACAACTTCGTTGTTTAACAATATTGACTTACTTTTTTCAATTAATGTGCCTAATGTGTTGACAAATATTTAACAACTGGCTCTCTTGGGGAAAAACATATTTTGTATTATTTTTAAATATGCAGGGTATAAATCCTCCCACTATGATCAATTTCAACCTAACAGCCTGATGTCAACTGGCTTTAATATTACTAACAATTTAACAATAGGTTCTAGCAATGGCTGGCTTTCACACACCACTGGAAAAATATGTTACATATAAACCTTCTATGTTTTCAAGTGCAATATGTTCCTAATTAAAGGGCTGAAAATTATGGTAACCTTCAAGAAAACATAACAATGTTCTCTATGAGAGTAGATAATTTGGAATGATCAACACTTTAAATTATGTCATAAAATAATTTAGGAAGGCTTTAGAGAACTACTATTTCTGTATATTTGTGTTGAAGACACTTAGACCCAGAAAATACAGATTAATTTTTTGCAAGGATACAATGGCAATAATAGGACTTAAACTACATCCACTGGGCCTCAGCTCAGTGGATAAATTCAGATAAATTCTATGAATTTATCTTTGTTTCTTAATGTCTGATAGAGATAATTTAGAGTTTCCTGGATTTTCCTTGATCCCAATAGAAATAGTTTGGTGCTCAGTTGTTATAATCAACTGTAAAACCTCAGGAAGACTAAGTCACACATCAGTAATAACTTCTCATTTCTTTAGTGAACATAAATAGTGATTGCCCAATCTAAAGTATATTCTGCAGAAAGAACATATGCCCTTATAACTATGCTGTGTCTATTTTACTACTTAGCCAAACATGCAAATGAAAGGCATACCGTTTAATTTACAGTATTGATCTTTCATAAGTTTTAACTAGAAGGTCATTCTAATGTCTCTGCTATGAAACTCCTACCTGGCATCTGCCTTTAGCTGTTGTTATTCTGTATAAAACTTCCATTAAAAAATTACTATTTACCTCCAAGTTAGTTTTGGTCACTTCTCTGTTTAAAATAAACAACAAAAAAGTTACCGCTTCTCATCCAACCCAATAATTCAAACTCCTTACCTTAAACCACTGATGATGAGTATCAACCATATTTTGCTCAACTCTGCCCTTAGTGTTACCACAGTGCCTGGCCCAGGCCCATGTTAATAGTCACCTTACACGTGTTGTTTTATATACTCATGCGTACTTACTTTACACCTAAAAAATACATGCAAGTGACTTTCCCCGGGACTCAGCCAGCTGGTGGCAATGCTTGGATTTGTACTGTTTCTTGGATTGTACTTTAACCACCATACCATACATCCTTGTTAAATATTTTTGATAGCCTTACCCAGTGTTGAATGTTCTGCTTAGTCTGGTATAAGCCCATCTCCCTAGGTTTTCCCTCCTAAGCTTCCAAGCAAAGTTTTCTTTTCAGGTACATTCCTTCTTTCATTATGATTCAAACTGCCTCCAGAAATTCACTCTGTTTTTGCTAAAATTGTTTCTCTTGCCCTGGTCATTGGAATTCCCCTTATGAGAGATTAAATTATACTTGATCATTGTCTTTAATAACATTCTAACTTCCTTCAAGGTTACTCAATAGCTACCTCATCTCTTTTTCTCAAAGTGTTTTCCTCTCCTGAACTCCAGACTCTGCTTTGTATTTCTGGTTGTCCTTTCTAGATGTCAGGCCTCTCCAGGATGGTTAGATCACTTTGAATGAAGACAGACAATGCATTACACATTTTTATATTATCCACTGTAATCTGTGCAATACCATAATCATTTTTAATGTTTATTCAGAATAAATTGATGATAATTTTATTTGTCAATTATGCGGATCTTTGCAGGCATTTCACTGCCCCAGTGAAGTGAGAAACTGGAAAAGGGCATTGCATTTTAAAATGCCTTTGATAAATTGGATGGGGTCTGATGGTGACAATAAAGAACAACTCACCAAAGAAGAGAAAACCATCCTAAAGACACAGACAGAACATTTCAGAGTGAAGCAATAGTAGCAGAAACATAATGGGATTAGAGTGGATAACAAGCTAAATGGGAATCAGCAGCATGCCTCTATGAACCCTGCATAAATAAAAACACAGAAGGCAAGACGTCTGAGCTAATCCTCTTACTAGATTTTGCATAGGCCAGGCTTTCTTAGGAATAATTCCCTGGATTCTGAATTGTTCTCTTTCCACTGAAATGATGAGGAAGGGACTGCTACAATAGAGATTTGGATGATATATTTGAAGGATAATAGAAAAGAAAGGAGAATAGACTAATTGTTTTTTGTTCTTTGAAAAATCATTTAACCCATATCCTTGATTTTGCAAAGTATTGCTTTTAAACCAAACCAGGGTTAACTTTGTCTACAGTTTTCTTTTTCTTTTCTTTCTTTCTTTCTCTCTTTCTTACAGTTCACAAACTTATCTTTTTGTTTTTTTAAGATTTTATTTATTATTTTCAGAAACAGGGGAAGGAAGAGAGGAGAGAGGGAGAGACATCATTGTATGGATGCCTTTTACTTGCCTCCAGCTATGGACCTGGCTGGAGACCTGGCTTGCAACCTGGTTATATGCCCTGGCTGAGGAATCGAACCAGAGACCTTTGGGTTCCAGGCCGGTACCTTATCCACTGTGCCACCTGCCAGGGTTAAACTTTTCTGTCAATACTGTTAGCTATACAAACCCGATGGCCAGGAACTTCCACACAAGAGTTAATACTTTGTTCTCTGCCCCCAAAATGGGCCACTGGCGAGAGCAATAGGCAACATTGAAGGCTTGGGGAGTGCCTGCCTAAAGACCATATTCATATATTATCTTAAGGGAATCCCTGTCCTTTGTTTTTGAATTGCTAAATCAAACTGTTTTTAGCCTCCTGAAAGAAGTGCACTTAATGAAAAATATCTACTGTGGTCTGGAGACCCTTTTTGTCCTAGGAGGAAGCCTGAATGGGGTAGTATGATGGTGATAATTAATATTAAATATTTTAGATGCTTAAGAATTTTTCAGTTTTACTTTTTCTAAGTTTAACTTGCTATTTTATATAGTTCTATAATAAATATATAACTAACCTTTGTGGAAACATTAGAGACATTGCATACTCATTTGATCTGATAACCAGATAACAGAATTTAATCATAAATGCTCTTGACTTTATCACAAGTTAAAATTTATAGTAAAATTTTCAGCAAAGATATTTGTTTCACATGCTCACATTGATAACTGGAAAGAGTTTAAATAACACACAAATAACAACTACAATATTGTTAAACAATGCGTCTTGTACTTTTTTAAAGTAGAAAAAGGGAAATGTTAATTAAAATATGCTGGTAAAGTATCTTGATTACAAAGATAATTAATTATTTAGAAAAAGCAATACACAATTACAGTGAGGAATCTTTTTAGAAATCACATTTAGTAGGTCACTTTTGTAAACATTTGAATTCCATATACATTATTAATATTGCTGCTACTGTAACTTGTATTTTTACCATTTTCCTTGATATCATCATTTCCTTTTTCCATTAATGCTCTGCAGCTTCCTTGGAGTGCTTGTAGATTTACTCCTGAGGGCTAATGGTGGAGTAACTTCACACTAACTTCCCTTAAATGGCTATCCCTTGACATACTAATTTTTCACAGGCTAAAACCGAAGCCTGCTAAAAGTAAATGCATTCCTCCCAGGCTCCACTGGTGGACTTGAGCTCAGATGACCCTTTGACATTTTACAGGCATTGATGAGGTGCTGTCCCCTTTCTGCAAATAATCTAAATTTGATCCCAATGAATGGAGGGAACCCTAGATAAGCAGGGAAAATGTGTTTACAGACATTTTCAGGTCATTCAAGCTGTATTACTAAAGGCTAAATACTTGTACTATTAGAGAGTAGGGGGCAGGAAGAAAACGACTAGTTAAATATTAAAAAAAAACTCTCACATATAAGTAATCCCTTGGATACCTTATTAAGTTAGTAAAATGCAAAGCATATTTTTTCCTGGTAAGTGACGATGAAACTCACATTAACAAAGGTAGCATAGCATTGATTGTACCAAGTAAGATTCTCCTTTCACTTTCTAGCTATTTTGACCAATTTTAAAAGAAATAAGCATTTGCTTAAAACATGTGAACACACTAGACATTTGTTTTAGATTTATTTTAAAATTCTAAGTAATTTTTGATATAACAGGCTACAGTGATTTTTATGTTACTACAAAAATTTAATATTCATAATTCATGCACTAACATGCATGGTTTAACTATTACATCTAGAAAACAACGGTTATTCATCAGCAGGATATTTGCTAATTTTGATGGTATCACAAGTTCAAAATTCCAGGTAAAATGTAACTTTCCTAATGTGGAAAAACAATAGCAACATACACATAAACACATGATAGTATCTTTAAGAATTTATTTTAGGCAGCTAAGCAGTCAGCCAGAAACTTTTCATAGAATGTAACTTCCACTAGGATGAGGATTTTTGTCTCTTTTGGTCACTGATTTATCCCTAATACTGGACATATGTTTGAGGCTTTGTCAATATTTTTGAATGAATGAAAATTCAGTTAATGAGAGTTTATTCAATATATTCTAGGTAAGAGTGTGCCTGCTCTGGAGACTTGCTCAGCTAAGCAATGGGTGCAGCCTCCTTGTACATATCGATACATAGGTCTCTATTACATAAATGCTATTCTACATTCAAATCATAGAAGTAATATTATACCTATCAAGCAAAATTTTGATAATGATTTGGCTTCTCATATTGATTGCATGTAAGTTAAAGTTTACCATAATGTGATAAAACCATTGTCTAGTGTTCAGTCATCTTAGAAATCTCTGTTCTTTTATATAAATTTAAAAAATAACATTAGCATTATAGTCTACTATTTCTAAAGCTTGGTCATGTTAGCATGTCTCTGGAACACATTCTATATGTGGAGCAGTACAATATACTAAATACTACATAGGGGTAGAAAACAAATGGACTACAGGTCTTCAAAGAGAAAGTTGTATTGAGACAAACAGGAGACTTCATTCTAAATGAATAATATACATACTATTGATATCAGTAAATTTATGTGGTACAACATGTGTATATGTGATCCAAGGAATAATAGAAGTAAAGGCTTCCTAGAAGAAGAAAATGAAAATAGACCAGCTTCTAAGAAAGAAGAGAATATTATAGGTAGTGAAAATGCTATGGATACAAGGTATAAAAATGTAAAAAAGAGGTTCTATAAAGGATAAGTCAACTAGATTTGCCTAAATGTAGTAAAAGTCTATGCTAGGAAAAATTAGGTATGAGGTAAATATAAATAAACTTATCAAAAGTAGAAGGCAATAGGTAGAAAGCCTTAATTAGCATCTTTGGTTACAATGATTTTGAAGATTGATATGTAGTTTGTAATTAATACTAGGTATTGTAGATATTTGTTAATACATAGCAAACCACCTAACCACAAGTGGTTTAAAATAAGGACATTTCATTGTTTGTCTTGCTCCTGTCAATTGACTGAGGCTCAGCTAGATGGTTCTTCTACTGGTCTTACTTGGGTGACTCATGTGGTTGTGGTCAAATGGTGGCCAGGACTAGAACATTCAAGATGGCATTTGGTGCCTTGGGATGATCAGTGACTGGACAGTTGGGTTCAAATGGAACTATAAGATGACCAGGACTCTTTATTTCTTTATGGTCTTTCCACATGGTTTCTCTACAAGGTTATTCTTTACCAGGTTAGATGGACTTTTTTACATTGTTGCTCAAGGGCTCCCAAAAGGGCTCCCAAAAGTATTTGAGATAAAGCTATCAGAATTTGTTAAGGCATAGGCCTCAAATTAGAATAGTGTCACTTTTACCACATTCTGTTGGTTGAAGCCAGTCACAAGGTCAGCATTGGATCCAATATAGAAGCAGATTACACAAAGACATGAATATTAGAGGCTCATACCTTCTGGGGAGTCATCTTTGGAAAATAATCATCAAGGTTTAGTTTGCTGAAGACAAAGGTCCAGGATGTTGCACTGCTTCAGAAAGTGATGTCTATTGTAGTTGATGTCCATGAAATGCCTGGAGGTGGGAAGTGTGTGGCCATCCACATTGGCCACAGTCTGAATATACCTCCAAGCATTATGCAGCATGATCAATGGCTACTGTCAAATTTATAATCCATCACTTCAGACCTGGCATTTTAGCCTTAATTGTATAAATAATTCAGCATCTAGGCACCTACCTTTCCCCTCTTTGTTATTGTTGTATTTGTTAATATTAATACATGGTATAGGAACTTCAAAATTATTTTTAAATCTAAGTATATACCTTATACTTTGATTGATTTGTGAAGGAGTTACACATAGTTTGGTGTAAGAAGGTCTGGACTTGAAGCCAGAAAAACAGGGATTAATTGCTGGATTCATGCTGCTATTAATTGTGCTACTGTAAACAATCACTTAATTACTCTACATGTGAATATAGCTGTGTACCTTAACAAGTCATGCCGTCAACACATTTTCTTTTTTATAAAACAGATTATGTGATTCTAAAATTAACATGCAAATTTGTATATGCTAAGTAGTTTTAAGTAATTAAATTATACAATACAAGGTAGGGTTAATGATAATTGAAAAAACCTATAGCTGAATTGAGGTTTTATAGTTAATGTTAGAACCACTTCAATTATATCAAGCATCGTGTATATATTAAGCTATCCTAAAAAGGTGGACATTGAGGTAACATGTTGAACATGTAAAAAGTACAAAATATTCATTTCCTTTGAAAACAGACAATCTTAACTACTCAAAATGTCTTTACTAATTAATTGATCATTCTGTTAAAAAAATTTCACAGATTACATTCCAGACATTACACTGGGCCAACAAGGCCCAATAAAGCTTTCTGTGATGATAGTAATGTTTTACATCTGCACTGTTCAGTACAGCAGTCATCTGCCACATGTAGCTATTGAGCACTTGAGATATGGCTCCTGCAAATAATGAACTAAATTTAGTTTTTTCAATTAAAATTAATTTAAATTTAAATTTAAGTAATCATATCGACAGCTACCAATAGTTGTATACATTATCACCGTAGCACACCATCCTTCAGCTCCTAATTCTCTTTTGGAAAATAGTGCACTTGGAGTCATTATCTTTTGATGGCAATAGATCGTGTTTGTCTATACTCTTTGATATGTCCATCTTTAGTTAAGGGCACTCAGTTTCAAGGCTACTGATGAATGTTAGGGAGGCCATTTTTTCTAAATAAGTGACGGTAATAACTGCTCTTTCTGAGCATTTGGGAAACATGACTTTGAGTCTTATTTTACTCAACCACCAGCCGATGTAAAAACAAATGAACTAACTAACTAAATGCTCAATGGGCTACTTATAATTTGAGAAAAATAACATAATAAGTAGCAAAGGAGACATTCTAAGCAGAAAGAGCTCAGTGGCTTCTTGAATCCACAGAGTGTCTTACATCATGGCTTTTAGCTTTGGCAAAATTAAAAATTCATTGTGTAATGTTTTTTCATTTAATTTTTAAACCTTAGGAAAATTTAATACATATGTTTCTGATCAAGCTAGACATAACTCATCAAAATGTGTTTGGTAAGAGTTGTCTTAAAGAGGTTCCAAAGTCCTTTAACTCTTTTGAATGAGGGGAAAAACTTCAGTTTTACATAAAACTCCTATCTGTCCAGAGATACTTTGGCAGAAAGTCAGGTTATCCACCAGGCTAGTTGAGTGCTGAGACCATTTCCCCTTCCATAGCCAATATACTAATATGCTAGTAACTTAGGAAAATGTTATCTTTGTACATTTGTGCATATAGTATAAGACTCAAAAGGGCCTAAAATCATCTGGCTTTTTCCTATCAATGTTAAAAATTAGGAGACTATGCCTCAGAGAGCAAAAGCAAACTTGTGCACAGGTTTTAATGTAGTTTGTGACAGATCTGGAACTCAAACTCAGGCCACCTGGTTGCTAGTTATGAATAACTTTCAACACAGCACACAGTCCCATCCTTATTCTTTAGAAGTCATTGTTGTGATAGGTTAGAAAATAATTTTGTTGTTTTTAAGAACATATAAAGATACCTGCAATTTTATATATTTTTTCTAATGGTATATAATTTATTATTATTTCAATTAAGTGTCTAAGTTATTATAAAAATATATTTTAATTGACATAAAATAAAGAAACTTATGCTAAACATCTAATAGAAAATTTCTCTTGGCAGCCAGCTGTTTTTCCATCAAAGGTAAATAAAAAGAATATAAAATATTTTGCCTAATCACTTTCCAGAGGAAAAAAAGTGGAGCCATATTCTTTATGATTTGTTAGCATAGAGGCTTATAGTGTGATATGACATAATCCAATGGATGAATTGTGCTTCAGTTTACATCTGATGCCATGAGATCCAATGGATTTTTTTTTTTTTTTTGTTCTAGGGATTTTAGAGAAAAAGTGTCACTTAAACTCTTAAGTGCTATCAGTTTGTCTGGGGAATGTCTGTCTGAAGAAATCTTCCTGACTCTAAATTCTTGTCTGTTGCTGTCATCAGTTCAATAGGATTTTAGCTCCCTTCTAAAAATTTATAAGCTAGCCAAAGCCTGAAGGAGGGAAGGTTAAAAAAAAAGCCTATTGTGTTATCTATCATTTGCCTGTTTCAGAGATATTTACACATGAAAGCTTTTTGTGCAGCGGCTATTCAAACTCCTGAAAATTTACAAATGCCTTCCTAGATAGATTTAAAAATTAACCTTAAGGACACTGAGGATTTGGGGAATGGAAATGGGAGATTTTGGGTACAGCTCTCTCTGTGTGTTTGATTAATGTAGTGAGATTCTGAATGTCAGGATCTTGGTTCCAGTCTTCACATGTTCTGTGCCTCTGAACATCCTTTAATCTCCTGTGCTCATTCTAGTTTCTCATTTTTTAAAGAGAAGAGAGTAATTTCACAAAAAGTAGGGTACCTTTAATAGCTATCAACATAATATATTGGAAACTCAAATACAGTATTCATTAAAGATAGGCTATAATTATAAGGAAAAATTTGAACTTAATCTTATTCAGAAAGCTTAGTTATTAAAGATTTTACAATGAGGCTTCTAAGTATTTTCATAATATAAAAACAGAAGGAACCAAAGGTGCTGCAGATGGAATTAAGGTAAAAAAATATCTTACAAAGAATAGGAAAGGCCATTATGGGGGAAAAATATCTTCAAATAATAACAGAAGTAGGCATATTTTCTTTAAATTAAAAAGACATGATGTTTAAGGAAAGGAGAAAAAATATTATAATCAGAATTATATAAATTATTATCATATTATTGTTTGAAGTAAAATTTCTCCATGATGAGTATAATAAAATGTAAAAGTTTTAAAATAAATATACTGTATTTACCAATATTAGTGACATAATTATATAGAGATTATATATACGTATAGTTCTATGGTTATAATAAATCATGTTTAAATCAATCAACCTGAGATTTTTTCAGGGTTATAAACTTTTATGATAGATGCGGCCTAGTAGGCCAGATTTAATTGAAATACATCTAGTTTATGCATGTTGCTGAATATTTATATTTTTTCAAATACTAGAGAATTGCTTTTTTACCTCTGGTGATATTATTACCATGATTGAATTTGCTATGACCTGAGCTCTTAAGAAAGAGAACACTTCAATAACTTCAAATAAAATAGCATGCTTATAAATGGCCTGATAATGTACTGCTATTATTTCATAGCCGCATTTAACAATAACTGTTCTTTGGAGAACTTTTCATTATGATGTTTCTGTTGAACTACATGAGATTTAGTGACAGTTGGCTTTCTTTTTTAGTGATTACAGATTTAAAGGATTACTGAATCCTTCAGATTTAAAACAACAGAATATCCTACAGGATTTTATTTTCAACTCTTGTTTACTTCTTAAATCATACATTAATATGATGTTTGAAAAATGAACTAAGTATTCCTGGGCTGAACCAGAGCCACCTAGAATATGAATTAGACAGTGAAAACAAATTGCCCATATGTCCTGGGAATGATATTATATACAAATGTACTTAGTAAAGAAAGCACATTACAAGTGGGACAATTATGTGGAGTGTACATCAGGTTAAGAAATAAACCTAATTTTTCTTTTTTATCTTCACTTGAAGATATTTTTTCATTGCTGAGAGATAGATAGACAGAGAGAGTGAGAGAGAGACAGAGAGACAGAGACGTCAGTTGGTTGCCTCCCATTCTCAACCTCAACCAGGGATCAAACCCAAACCCTAGGTATATGACCTTACCGGATCCAAACCCCTAATGTCATCTCAGTGCACAGGACTGGTGCTCCAATCAACTGAGTCACATAAGCTAGAGTGGAAAGTAAACCTGACTTCTGCATGCATGGTATGATCTTACATAGATTAGAAGGACTGATATATGTAAAATATGTAAAACAGTTCCAAGCACACAGTGAGAGCTTCAGAGCGATTGCCCCCTTTTCTTCCTTTTTTCCTCTCCCTCCTCTTCATCCTTCCTCTTCCTCTTTCTTATTCTCCTCCTCCGCCTCTTCTTTTTCAGTGTCATTGTTGTCAACATCATTGTTATTCCTCCCTCCCTCTTTCTGGTCTCCTTGGCCTATATACTAAACCTAGATTTTTGACTCAACTATTTTAAGAGTTGTCTTAAAATCATCCCTGTTCTTGTCTTTTTGTTATTCCACCCCAGACCTGAGACAATGCCAAGCCCAGATATAATTACTTCCAAATTTACAAGGTGCTGATGCAGAAAAATATTCACTTTTGCAGTTGAAATGTTAACATTTGAAATTGAGTCTTAGGAATGTACAGCAATCCTCTTACTTCTAGTCAAACTAATTTCTCTATGTGTCAAAGAGGAAATTTCAAACTCTTATCCCATTTCAAACCTCCACCCCAACTTGATTTTCCCTCTCTTTAGACATCATTTCAGTCTTTACTATGAAAGAAGTAAAACGATTAAACTCACACCACATAATTGTGCATAAAGATGCACACCATGGTAAAATCCCTTAACTTCTCTTCTCTCTGGCTCAGAATAACTTCTGTCCTCAATCTGTTTATTCCCTTTCCTTTTCTGCTTCTGGTAACAAAGTGTTTATTCTTTTTGGGGCTTCTTGCTTGCTCTTGATCAATGCCAGGTGTTTTCCCCCCAAATATCCTTCTGTCTATTACTCCCTATATAGAACATTTAAAAATATATCTCACTTCCTTTTGCTCTTTTCTTCTTGCACATTAAAAAAAGCCTATCCCTTATGTGGAGCCAATCTCCCCAAGGTCTATCTTTAGCATGCTTTTGATACTTCAGATTCTCTCCCAAATGAGAAATCTTGTTTCCTTTATTTATTCCTGTAATTTGAACTTTCACATACTTTTATATAAAAGAAATATATAGTACTTTCATATTACTTACATATATTACATAGACTTACAATATACAGCATATTAGATCTGTCCTGAAAGTATTGGCAGTATAAACTGTTTTAATTATGTTGACATTGGCTCGATACTTTTGGGACAGACCTTGTAAATATATGGCTCAATTACTATGAACTATAGTCATCTATCAGTGGTCTATCATCTCTCTCTCATCTATTATTATTTCTATATTCATCCCCTCTCTGGTACTACAGGCACATGTCTAAACACTTACTGGCAATATGATCTGTATATTTTTAAAGACCTGTCTGTCATTACTATTTATAACCATTTATTCACCAAACTCTGCCAATTCTATTTCAGATGGCATCTTATATCCAACTACCAGTTTAATAGTTCAAACTTATTTCATTTAAAAAAATTTTATTGTTGTTGTATTATATCCATCCCCTTTTTGCTCCCCTCTGTCCCCTTCCCCACCCACCCATTCCCCCCAAAGTCAATCCCACCTGTTGTCCATGTCCATGGTTCCTTTATACTAGGTTCTTGTCTTAAGCTGCTCCCCTTCCTTGCCTCTGCCTCCCTATTTCATTTTTTAATTTGAGCAATCTTGTAATTTTTTTTCAGAATCGTAATGGTGCCACAATTTAGATTTATTGTCTACCTCTACAATTAAACCTTTTGGGAGATCATGATATTGACATTTTAAAAAAAATGATTTTATTCATTATTTTTAGAAAGAGGAGAAGGAAGGAAGGAAGAAAGGGAGAGAAACATTAATGTATGGTTACCTTTCCCCTGCCTCCAGCTACAGACCTGGTTGGAGATTTGGCTTTCAACCTGGGTATGTGCCCTGACTGGGAATCCGACCATCAACCTTTGGGTTTGCAGGCTGGCACCTATCCACTGAGCCACCAGCCAGGGCCCTGTATTTTTGTTTCTAATGTTTTTTTTTTTTTTTTTGCTGTTGTTAATTTAGGAAACGCAACTCTAATCCATCTTTTACCTATGTAACAATGAATTTTCTACAAATTCAAATATGATTATATGATTCCTTTGTTCACAACCTAACCTGTTTTTTCCCCTCTAGGGTAAAGTCTAAATTTCTTAACATGGTATTCAAAGAGTTTTCCAAAACCTGGCCTTAACTCGCATTTCTAGTTGCATCACCATCTTTTTCCCAGTGAAAACAAACATTAGGTATACACAACTATGAAGCTCCTTCTGTCTGCTATATCAGATCTTGGTAGAATCTGATCTTTTTGACAAAATACATGCCTTCATCCTCATCTATAAATTGCACAGATAAAACATTAGAATCACACACACAGTGATCATTTAATTAATACTAAATATTTTATTCTTATTTTTTCCTTATTTTAATAAACTCAGTGCCCCCTCTTTTATTTGCCTGCTCTGATTCTGACAAATTGGAATTGATTAGTCTCTTCAGTCTCAGATAGTACCTAATGTATTCTGGATTGCATTATAGACAATTGCTTATTTGTTTGCCTTTTTAATTTAATTTAATTTAATTTAATTGTTGCTGTATTACATCCATCTCCTTTTTACTTCCCTCTGTCCCCTTCCCCACCCACCCACTCTCCTCCAAAGTTAATCCCACTTGTTGTCCGTGTGCATGGTCCTTCTATAGAAGTTTCTGACTAAACTGCTCCCCTTCTTTGCCTCTTCCTCCCCCTTCCCCACTGCACACTGAAGGTCTTTTCATTGTATTCATATATCTAGTTCTCTTTCTTGTTGTTTGTTTTGTTCATTATTGTCCTGTATTGGGTGAGATAATATGGTATTTGTTT